>ML788560.1:196484-211935 GCA_009831015.1 Picea engelmannii | reverse complement strand
TGTTGAGTTACATTGACATTAGCATTACTTGAAGAGCTAGTACTTGCAACATAATTATTACCTTGGTAACCCATGGCTGTGATCTTCGTCTCATCACCAGAATCTGAACCTAAGTCTTGTAGAACAGTCGCAACAGTCTTTGACTTCCCTTTGTTGTTGTTGCCAAAATTTTTGGGTCTTCTTTCAGGATGAAGATTCCAACAGTGGTCTTCATCGTGGCCTTCTTTTGAACAATGTTTACAAGTGAACTTTTCTCCCTCCTTCTTCACAACAACATTCTTCCTTCCATTTCCTTTGAATTTCTTCTTTCCCTTGTCTCCATGGTTGCATGTCTTCTTGAAACCCTCATGAGTATCGTTCCTTCCCCTTGCTTCCGAATGAGTAGCCTATACACAAACTTCATCTAGATTCATAGGATTAAACATGAGTATAGTATGCCTCAAATAACTATGCAAAGCACCAATATATTTGATCAATGTTTCATGTGAAGACAAATCAACTCCCCAAACCAAAGCTCTTCTCCTAAATTCCTGAGTAAAACTTTGTACATTATGTCCTTTAGCTTGTCTAAAATTATGCCATTCCATAGTTGCCTTTTGTTTATATGCCAATGGATAAAATTGTTTTTTAATTGTTATAATGAAATCATTCCAAGAAAGAAAAAAATTTCCATGCTTTTTCATTTCCTCCTGTGTTTTAGATTCCCACCAAATAAGTGTTGAACCATCTAATCTTAATGAAGAAAGTTGAATTTTGGTTTCATCATCTTGAATCTTTTGTATTCTAGAATATACTTCAATTTGATGTATCCAATTATCTAACTTTTCAGCGTTAACTTCTCCATTGTAAATTGGCAATTCAAATTTTATATCAAGCTTTAATGAAGGAATTTGTGAAGGAGTTTTACCATGCCCCTTTGGAAAATTCGGAAGATGTTTCAAACTGGTAGAATAAGATGATGGAGGAGGAGAGGGTGGTGGAGAAGCACCATTCCCTCCATTTCCACCTGGAGTTTTGTCACCACCGCCTCCCTTATGCATTGAAGGGTTGGAGCCCTCGCCCTGCGACAATATGTTCCGTTCCATCAAGATCTTCATCATATCTCTCAACTCCATGACAACCTCTATGAGATCTTCATTTTCAGCCGGAATACGTTCATGACTTTCTGCACGAGCCATGCTTGGTGATTGTCTCTCTGAAACTTGCGGTGAATGAATCTGCTTCCTCCTTGTTGGATGAGAACTTGGCTCCACAATTTGACCTTCTCCTCTTGTGAGTTTCAATCTTGTGAGCATCAGAAACAAAACTTGCAAATAATCAAGTTTTCAAAACCAGTGTTCTGATACAAACTTGATCTAAAAATGAAGAAGACTTGAAATACTTCAAATTTATTGCAAGTGAAATGTTATGTGTTTAAAGAAAAATGATCAGTTTGCAACACATAAATTAAAGGATTACTTATGAAAATTATACATAGACAACAACATAATCATTGAACATAAACACATAAGCACAACAATTGATAAAGGAGTTCACCCCTCTTATGGGCTACATCTCTTGGTCCAACTTCCAATGGATAATTATTATTAATTGCTCAAAAAGTACTCAAAAACATGTCTTACAATGCTCAAACTGACAAACTGACGGCTCCAATGGCTTCAGAGCATCCCAAAAACCCTGTCTGGGCTCTTTCGGCACCTCAATCGGTCGAAAAATGAATAATTTATGCCTCCTGGAAGTCCCCTCTTCAAGGTTGTTTTCTTTGCATCTACAAAACGCACCCTCTTGAATGAACCTGGCTCACATGCATTTTAAAGCGTGAAAACCCAGCACCGAGCGCAACTGTAGAACGGTTAAGGGCACGCCAGCCCCTAACCGCCTAGGCACTTGGGCATATGGTGCATGGAACCATGCGCATGGCAAAAGGTGGTTAATTCGTTACCAAACCGTGTAACTTCCCCGCGCTCCAGGTTATGGGCATATGGCACACATTATATGACCAAGGGTTAAGTTTCAAAATCGCGTGCACATAAATATGTCGGCTACATTACATATAACATGGTCATATTACATTTCAAACGACCATGGGCCGGGGCTAAGACCCGGCCCGACCCCCGGCCATTTATATATTGATATGACTTTATAAATAATTCATTCGGTTATATGTTAAGTCACATGGTATGGGCGCATTGGTTGGATGGTTATACAAAGGTGTTACATAGTGGGGGAGGTCTAGGGGTCGAACCCCGCAGACTCCCATAGTTTTTACACAAAACCAATCAACCAAACAATGAGTGACACGTGGCACCCACTGATTGGGCCACGTGTCCTCATACCCTTTGCCAATAAATGGACACGTGTCAGGTCCCGATTCATCAATAGTCAACCAATCAACATCTGCGACGTCACCACTGTACGGTTGTACAGTCCGGCCACATCAGACCGTACGGACTGTACGGACTGGTACAATCAGCATCAAATTTTTTTTTGCCTGTTTGGCTTGACAAACAGATCGCGATATATTCTCCATACAGAGTCTGTTTGACAAAGTAAATATACCATCGCTATCAGGAAGACGAGACAGACGCAATGGCAATGTTTTCGTCACATTCCGAGCACTTTGAAATTTGAGCAAAATTTGATCCCCTGATCATTATGGAAAACAAATTTAAATTTCAGAGAATATGTCCTCAACTATTTCAAGACATTTATTTTGGGAAATAATCTCAACTGTATTTTGTAACCCGGTTTATTTTAATATAATATTTTTGAGGTTTTTGTATGGTGTTTTCCAATGTCCAATATTGTTTATTTTATTTTTTTTTTAATTTTTTTTTAAATTGACTCATTTGCCTATACATCTATTGATAGATGAATTCAACGTCTTTCTACAAGAATTTAAGATTCTCTTTGATTCGTATTTGAATATGCATGACAATATTCTTTTCCTCCTTCCGCACTTCGATTTAAATAAAATCTATTGTATTCTCTCCTTACATTTTACATGGAAGAATAATTTGTGATAGGACATAGTTATGGTGTGCCCACCCTATACTTAAGAAACAAATGGGTGGACCCATCCTGATTTCATTCTTCAGGGCCCCATAAATAGAATGAATGAATGACTCTATTTCAACAAGGCAACTCAGGTGTTGGCGTCATCTTCCTGTTCAATGTTCTGCATATATTACAACTTCTTCTATTTCTATTTGAGAATATCCTTGCATATAAAAAATTATGTGTCATATATATATATATATATATATATATATATATATATATATATATATATATTTCTATTGCTTGTGGGTTTGAACAAAATTTGTGAACCAAAAAACACCTTGCAAATTGGAAGATGCTTTTCATTTGGACAACAAATAATCTATTAAGATATATTAATATGAATACTATTGGAATAAATATAAACAAATTCTCTTTAAACTTGAAGCCTTCTTTGAAGACCCCCAAGTATATTACATAGCTGAGAATAAATGCTCGCTTCTCCATTTGTTTTCCCTTCTCTATACTTACCCATTTTTCCCTTGTGTTCTTCCCCTCTATTATCTCTTTGTGGTTCTATACTTGGTCACATTCCTATGATCACAACTTCATGTGTTGGTGAATTGGAAGATGATCATCTTCATCTATATATTCACATCATGAGCCCGATCGACCACAGTCCCTTTCAATACTTAGCCAATTATCTGACCATTAGGTCACAGGTTAGTTATATCGAACACTTATGCCCCTTGTTCTGTCATATAGATCTTGCACCCAAAAACTTTTTTGATCTGCAATTTATGCTTTAACTAGTGAGAACTCACCACAGGTTCAAAAATATTGGCATTAATAAATGAATAGTGGATGTTGTTTTGTGAGATACTTACCCATTTTTCCCTTTTCTTGTTCCCCTCTATTATACCTTTCTAGTTATATACTTAGTATCCTTTCTATGATCGTGGGTTCCCAGGTTGTTGGACTGAAAGATCTTCATCTCCATATATATCCTCACATCACGAGTCTGATCGATCGTTGTTCCTTTCCATACTTAGCCAACTTTATGGCCGTGTTTTCCAGGATTGGCGCTATCGAACTATGTTGTCGCTTGTTCCATGATATAGACCTTGCACTCAAAACTTTTGTGATCTACAATTCCACCCCAGACTCGAACTCGCAAGATTCACTCTAGCTGGGTTACCAAAAGTTTCAAAGCATCTACTGTTTCCTTCCATCATTATTTCCTTTGCACCCTTCCCAATGCACATTAATTATGGTTTTAATAGTGACAACTCAACACACTGGTATGAAACAAGTGGAATTAACAAGCAAAAAACCTCTAGGACATCTCCTATTGACACACATTAAACCACCATTTACAGTACTCCGAATGACAGTCATTTCTTCCCATACTTGGCCAAATTTTTCCATGTGTTCCATGATATACATATTTCACCCAAAAATTATGTGATCTACAATTCCACCTCGGGATCCTCCAGCTCACAAGCTTCACTCTACCTGGGTTGACAAAAAGTTTCAAAGAAATTTTTTCACCCTTCCATCCCTGCCACATTTGTGCCCTTGACAATGCACATTAATTATTTTATCCTGTAGATTGCACTTCCATTGTTCTGTGACCTGCAAACAACACTTGTACCTCCGCGACCCTATTCCATACTTAACACTTTTTCAATTTTAGGTTCCCATAATGATGGGCTCAAAATTGTGTTTCGAATCTTCCGTGACTTGCAAACAATGCCTGGAGTTCCACGATATATAATGTTTCCTGCTAGATTTCCCCATCATGAGCACGACCATCTGTCATTCCTTTCAATACTTAGCCTCAAGTTGGTTGTATGTTCATGACATGGTAGATTTTCATGGTTGCACATGCTTCAACTACTTTGTATTGAGTTTGGCCTAATGTTTCCTTATTCCATACATAGACACTTTTTCGATTGCAGGTTCCCGGACTGGCGGGCTCAAGATTGTGTTTCCAATGTTCCGCGACTTGAAAAAAATATATATTAGCGAAAACGAGTTTGGGCTACTGTTTCCCTATTACATACTTAGACACTTTTTCGATTGTGGGTTATCGAACTGCTAGGATCAAAATTGTGTTTATAATCTTCTGCGACTTGCAAACAGTACCCGGTTTTTCACGATATACAAGTTATCTGCTAGAATACCCCATCATGAGCCTGACCATCTGTCATTCCTTTTAATACTTAGCCACAAGTTGGTTGTATGTTTATGACACGGTAAATTTCCATGGTTACAGATGCTTCAACCACTCTGTATCCATTATGACATAACGTTTCCCTATTGCATACTTAGACACTTTTTCGATTCCGAGTTCTCAGACTGGTGGGTTCAAGATTGTGTTTCCAATGTTCCACAACTTGCAAATAGTGCCCGAAGTTCCATGATATACACTTTGTCTGCAGGAATGCACGATCATTCCCTCTTTCATTTTACGTGTTGTGCAGTCAACACTTCCGAGACACACAATTTGACTCTCGGGCCCTCACCTCTGTTGGTTATATCTTGTAATGTTATTTTGAAGCCTGAACGACCGCTTTGGATAATTAGTCATTCCTTAATTTTTGTTCCCTATCCTTTCCACCTTCGTACTTCTTTCTGGATGTGCAATTAATAAGATTTAATGCTAGTAGTTCGTCATGTAGGAACCGTAAATATTTCCATTAATGAATGAAAGGATCGAGGATATCTCCCACACTTCTATGATATACAAATTGACCACCAGAATCGCACATCATCCCCTCTTCTTTGTTAAACATTTTTCACTCAAAAGTTCTGAGACATACAATTTGTCCCTTGGGGTGTCACATCTCCTGGGGAACCATTGTCACCCTAGTTTGAAGCTTGTCTGATCTCTTTCCATACTTAACCATTTCATTGAATCTCTTTCGCGAATCCTTGTGTTAGCAGGTTAAAAAAATCTCCAATTCCCAGTCATTGTTTACTATGCCCTCCACCTTCGCACTTCTTTCAAAGTGTGCAATGAAGAAGGTTTAATGCTAATAGATTATCATGCAACAATCGTACAGACCATCCTTAATAATAAAAAGGCTCAGTCACATTGGCTATCGCTACACAACTTACCCAGAAATATGCAGAAAATATCGTACCACGTAGTGGAATGTCTATTACAAATTTCAGTATATTAGCAAAAGTGAGTCCGACCTACCATTTCCCTATTCCATACTTAGCCACTTTTGTTATTGCGATTTCCTAGACAGGTGGGATCATGATTATGCTTCCAATGTTCTGTGGCCTGCAAATAGTACCCAAAGTTCCGCATTATACATATTGACCTTTGGACTATCCCATCATGCCCTCTTCCGTGTTGTGCATTTTTCACTCAAAAACTTTCGAGACATACAATTTGACCCTTGGGCCCTCACCTCTCCTTAAATGTTATTTCCCATCCCTGTGACCTTTGTACTTATTTATAAATATGCAATTAGTAATCTTTGATGCTAACAACTCATCATGCAGGAATCATCAACATTGTCATTAATGAGCGAAATGCTCAAGGACATCTCCCATTGATACGCATTAAAACAATATCTATGAAGAGTTATATTATCCCTTCTAATTGTTCATCTCAAATAACATGAAATTTATTTCATGGGTCATCGAATAGGTGTGTTCACAAAATATCCATACCTTAATTTATCTTCACCGTACGCACCAGATTCATATTTCTAGGTAAGCAATTACTAATCTTTAATGCTAACAACACATGATGCAACAATCGTCGATATTGGCATTAATGAGCAAAAGGCTCGAGGAGATTTGCATAAGGTTATATTATCCCTTCCAACTCTTCATTTCAAACATCGTCTGGAGAAAATGAATGTTCTCGTAAACCTATGGAAGCACCTCGACAACAGTTCTATAGAGATCCAATGAATATATTCAGATGCGAGGACCAGAACTTCCAGTGGTCCAGGGCATACTCTTACTATTCATCATGTTCCTCCCATAACGCAATGATTTGGACCTATGGAATTTCTCATGCAGGTTACGTCCCTGAGGTTTTTGATGGTAAGGAGGTGGTCTCTTGGTGCATCGAAAAATATATTTCAAGCCAAACAATTATTCCACTGTGCGACCATTCTCTTGTTTCTTTGTCACCTCATGTCTTCCGCAATATGTTAATATTGTCAGAGCCGACATTGAACTTCAGAGGACAAGTATGCAAGTATTTCCTAGAAAAACATGATAACGGGTTGGACCTCTTATCTGAGTTCCTCAAATACTCGATAGTAGTTCCTGAAGATATCACAAAGTTGCGGGTCAATTCCTTTAGAAATCCATTTTGAAAAATTTTCCGGATGTATTTCACAGTCAAGAAATAATTTATTTTTGATTGGGGGAAGCTAATTTCCATTGAAATTTGTTCCCAATTGTCACAATTCAAAGAATATAATAATTTTGATATCTAATCCTACTTGATTTTTGTGATAGTGCATTGTTGTCTATTTCCAAAAATGTCTCTATCCAAGAATATAAACTATGAATTCGACCTAGTAACGTTATGGTACCAGGCATTGTGGAGGCACAAGGCCTCCCATTGTTTTTATGAATTTTTTAATGACTTTGTCTCAGTTTTTAAAGATTTATTGTTAGGAAAGGATGCTCCCCGGATGTCTGGCGAGGAAACTGAGTTTTTGGATAGGAAGGGGACACTCAAGAACAAAGGGAAAATTACAGTGTAATAATGATTTTTGGCTCCAAGGAAAATCATTCTTTCCTTCCATGTCACATCACGAAGAAGATGTTTGTTATAGAAATAACAAGGAAATAAAACTATTGGTTGCATTTTTTCCATGTCAAGAGAAAAAAATAGTTCATTCCTTTTCCCTACAAAGTATGGGACTTCGTGTTCAGGACCGTCAATAAGATTGGCGTATTCATAGGCCATTTCAAGAACTTGAACCTAAGATATGTTGAAAGGCTAAGAGGGTTCGACCCTCATGGGATTTTTCTAGAACATTTACTAGAAGTTGTATTTAACAACTTTTTTATCCATACACACCTGACCAAAGACAAAGACAGTGACGAAAACACTCTTTCTCATGACGATGGTGATGTAGAGACATTGCAAAGCATTCTTTAATTGTACATAAAATAGGTAAAAGGCTCTGGTGAGAAGAGTGTCTAGTCCTCAGCCAACACTCCCAAGGGCACAAAATCACAGAGAATCGCCTCAACGGCCCACCCCAATAAGAAAGTAACCTATAAATATTCAAACTGAGGAGGATATAAGAACACTCCCCACAAAAAAAATGATAGTTCTCACAAGCTTCCCGTGATGAAGAAGAGGAAAAAAATTGTAGGGCAAGCGAAAGAGCCCGAAACTAAAAGTTAGAACATGCAACTTGAGACTGTTGTGGATGACATGTTCCACAAAGTTGATGAGTCCACGGATGAGATGCACCATAGTTCCACAATGGAAATAGATGAGACTGACATTTTTGACGAATATGAATCCTTCATATTCCAGAGCGTTGTTTTTTATAAGTAATCTAAAAATGTAATTATTGAAAAGAGAGATGTAACAAATAAGAAAGGAAAATATCATTCACATATTAACCTTAGGAACATAGAGTTGTCCCAAATCTCTCGATTTCACCAAGAAACCACATATTCTCTTGATGATTCCATTGTAGGAATTGAAGTAGAGAATGTCAGACTGAATGACTGAATCAAGGAATTGGTGGAGGCTTTGATTCCTACCCCATTCTTTTCCAGTTCTTTAGAAAAAACCATGCCTTCCACCCCTGCAGCGAAGTTAAAAGGATCCTCCAGCTTCCTCGCACTCTATAGAGGATATGTAGAGAAGAATATCAAGAAAATAATGGAGCTAATTACTAAATCCTGTGAAACATTACAAAATATAGTTTCCTTTCAAACGAGGGCATATGATTTGCACAAACAATTATAGGCAAATTTAAAAAATGAACAATGTTTCTATCTAGAGATGGTGATCCCTTTTGGAAACCATGTCATCAACATATCATATCTGAAAATAAGACAAGAAGATATCCCCTCCCCAAACCGGATCAAACAATTAAAAGCATGCTGAAAAGAGAAAGTTAAGAACCTACAACTCATTATCGAATCATGTGAACAAGCCATATCATAGAAAGAAGAATTATTCAGAAACCTGACCGAAATACACTTAGTCAGAAGTACCAACAAGGTTCAATACCCAATGTTAATCCTTAACTCCTTGTCCTTAACCATGCAATCCTTCGATGAAAAATTTGATATTTTAAAGGGGTTCTTTTTAAAAATGTTTTACGACATCCTTGCATATGGTCAAGATGATGTGGAGAACTGGCTAGTGGATTATTCAACAAACAATGAAGAAATTGAATAGGCTTTGCATAGTATTTCTATGGATCTAAGGAAATTAGAAAACGAGCTTTTCAACATAGAAATCCGAGATGAAATGAATGTGGCCCCCGTGAGAAGCTACATTGAAGAATGGCTCCAAAGAAAAATAGACAAGCTCATGGACAAAGGGAAACAACCGGTTGGCATGATTCCCATCGTCGTCGAGGAGAGCAACAAAAAGGCATCAACTTCATAGTAAGTCTATATTGATTTCATCTTGCTTTCTTTATCAATCCATTTATTCCACCTCTTTAAATAGAAATCTCTAATGAGAGACTTATAACTTCCAATTTATTCTTTTATGGTATTCCTCTCTACCGCCACACACTTCTTCTTTCTACATTCCTATTTCTTGTACTTATTTCTTTTATGGTCCCCGAGAGCCCAAATCCCAATCTATATGACAAACACGTTTAAATTTACAGAAATATGTAACAAATTCCAAAAATATGTAACAAACATTAATATTTTTTGATAAATTTCAAAGAAACTATTCGGGAACAATTTCAACGGTGCCTTGTGCGCTGCTTTCAGAACGCTAAATTAGTTCTCTTTATGCATATCGATCATCTTATTTTATTTTTATGTGCTCAATTTTTTTTCCCTTCAACTATGTTGCATGTCAGGAAATTGTGTCTCTTATATTTGAATACTTAATGTGTCCAGGAACCTTTATTTCAAAAAAAAAAAAATTACTATCCTTTTTTATTGCTTCAAGTCATTACGACGGAAATTGTCTAAGTTCGATATTTGAACTATACATGCCCCAAGAAAAAACTTTAACATGAGTATCACATCTATAAAAAAACGTCGTAGGATTGACATCGGCATTCACATATTAACCCCATATTAATATAATATTATGATAAACTAATTTGGGAGGTTCCTCGGGGCTCTGTCCTTACTTCCATAGTGACATTCTCCCCAGGCCATCTATCAACCTGATGTCTTATGGTTGGCATGTGTCACATTGGCACCAACCGTTTTCCGCATGGATACCACATGTACTTCAAGGTGTTTCCCATGTGTCTTGTTTCGGGCTTCTATTTCTCGCTCGGTTCAACCATAGTAATGCATTTATTCCCATTCCAACCTAGCAGGGACTAAACTCAACACTTATTTCTTTAAAAATATTTTATTTTTATTAGATTAAATATTTATTATATCTTTAGAAAAAATTTTATTTATATTTCGATCAAAAATAAAAATAAAAATCTATACTTGAAAAGATTAAATATTTATTATTTCTGTAGAAAGACTTAATTAAAATAAAAAGAGCCACATTTTTAAAAAAGTTTAAATTTTTATTATTTCTCTTGAATTCCAAAATAAATTTAAATCCAAAATTATTATATAAAAATTTAGAACAGTCGTAACTTAATTATAAATCATTTTAATATAACATTAATTTTTTTTTGTTTTTAATTTCTTATTTATATTATTATCATTCAACTTAGATGTTATTGAAGTTATATATTATAAATTTTGTAATGGAACTTAAATTTATATTCGATTCGTGATGAATATTCTTCTCATTTTAGCGAGGTATTATTAGAGTTATTACGTAGAAAGGCGTATACCTATTGACAATGGGCAGATTTAATAGGGGTTTAGTGCTTAATAAGTTTTCTATGGACATGATTAAATATGGCTGGAATATTCTTAGTAGTCACACAAAATAAATGGCTGTGATTTCAATCATTAACTTCCTAGCTATTATAAAGACATCCGTTTATGTGTTTACTTTTTTACATTTACCTAATCATATTTAAAAATTACTTTGATAGCTAACTGATTTCCACCTAAGTGATTAACAGAAATTAAAATGTCAACACCAGATAAATGAAGATCAATAGTTTATTTGTTAATCAATAATAAAATTTAATATATTCTTTTAAGGATTCTTTTCATCTTATTAGCCTTTCAGGCATTGATCAACCACAATTATGTGGCTGTGCTAGTATACTAGCACAACTGCAAAGTCTGCTGGTGAACTCCGACATTAGGAAAGAAACTCCGCCTAGGAAAAAAATAAAATAACTCCTGTCGCACGCAGTTAAAACCTCATGCTATAGTAAATAATAAATCATTACAAAAGTCGTTGAGACTCTTACACTCCATTAAAAATAAAAAACGAATGCCATTCAGACTCCAAACTTGGAATGAGGCGGTTCAAATTCCAACCTTTCAATCTTTGGTTTAATCATGTAAACATGAAAATAATTTTTTTATATTAATTATGGTTAATCATCCAAAATCCTGATATTGCCGGGCCAAGTGGTGTGCCGGGCTCGAAATGGTTTGTGGGGCTGGCCCAGGCAGTGAGGTGTTACAGCCCTTGATTTCTTCCCCTCAAGAACTCGACTATCTTTCTTCCCCCTTGAGGACCCTTCTTCCATTCCATTTTTAAATAGGTATAGATAGCCAATAGACCCAGGGGAAGCGATCACTGTAAGCCCAGGGGAAGCGTTCACTGTAAGTCAATGGGTAGATCCCCAGTGGGACGGGGACATTAATAGAGAAATTATTATTATAATTTCTCTATTAATGCCCCCATCGGGGCATTAAAAGAGAAATTATAATAATAATTTCTCTATTAATGCTCCCCCTCCCACCCTCTATAGAGAGTGGGAGGGGGGGGCATTAATTTCTCTATTAATGTCTCTGGGGGGGGGGCATTATTATATAGGGTGGGAGGGGGCGCATTAATAGAGAAATTATTATAATTTCTCTATTAATGCACCCCCTCCCACCCTCTATAGGCATTAATAGAGAACTTATAATAATAATTTCTCTATTAATGTCCCCCCTCCCACTGGGTATCTACCCATTGGCTTACAGTGATCACTTCCCCGCGGCGTTAATAGAGAAATTATTATTATTATTTCTCTATTAATGCCTCCCCTCCCACCCTCTATAGAGAGTGCGAGGGGGGGCATTAATAGAGAAATTATAAAAATAATTTCTCTATTAATGTCCCCCCCTCCCACAATAATAATTTCTCTATTAATGGCTCCCCCTCCCACCCTGTGATAATTATATAGCCTTATAAAAATGGTTAACTAATGCATTTATAAATGCAAGAAAATTATGAACAATGAATGCTATTCATTGATTTAAGGAAGACCAAAAATATGCTAGTATCTTTTATTCCTAGCCATCAAAATAGGTTTTTAGATTAAAAATCATTAACTTTAATATTATTACAATATATCAATGTGATTACCTTAAATTCCATTATATATATAAATGAAGACCTCATTCCTGAAGACCAAGTTGAATTAAGGAAGGAAGTTCAAAAGGTAAAAGAAGCGAGGAAAGAAGGAAAATGAACAATAATTAGAAATCTAAAAGTTATTATTAGGGATAGAGACTGGAAGAATAATAATAAATAGGGATTTGGAACACTTGTGATCCTTTTAAAGGTCCTATAATTAATATATTTTGAAATCTATTTTGAATTATTTTGAATTTTGATAAAACTTTAAAGTTTAAATATTAATATTGTATAATCTATTTCAATTTTTTGGGTGATCTAGAGTTTTATGGTTATACATAAAGAAAAAGTGGTTCAATTTCTTTTTATTGTAATTAAAATCTATTAATATTTATTTTTATTGTAATTAAATTTTATTAATATATTTTGAAATCTATTTTGAATTTTGATAAATCTTTAAACTTTAAATTTTAATATTTTATAATCTATTTCAATTTTTGAGGTGATCTAGAGTTTTATTGCTATACATAAATTAAAAGTAGTTTATTTTTTTTATTTTTTTTTTGACAAAAACGGTTATGTTGCATTAATCGGCACTCTGGCCAGCCGGAATCAAAAAGTTACAAATTTGAAGAAGGTTGGTGACCTCTAACAGTGCTGCCAACCTTCTTGTGAATGTCTTGGGAGACCATTTCCCTCTGCTCCTTGAACTAATTCGATGATATGACAAGGAATGCATACATGAGTAAATTCTCACAAATTGTGAGCATAGTAAAAGACAGAAGCAAAGCATTAAATCGGGGGGGCTGAACTTTTCCCCTTAATGTAGGGGTCCATCTTTTTCTAAGATCCTAAAGAAATGTTGGAGGCCGCCTCATTTTCTCTACGCGCTTTATTGGTCTTTCGCCCTCGGGTAAGGGGTGGAGACGGGACTGTTTTGTCGTCAGGTTCAGAAGTTCCCCCAGAGCCGCTAGAGGAGACTGTAACCACCAGTCCTGTGTGGGCATAGGGTTCCGGTTCTGAAGCCCGGATTTCTCTTGCTGCCTCTGAATTTGGGGGGGGTGGATTCCAGAAGGCTTTCGTCTGTCGGAGGATCTTTCTGGTCTGYTGTTGCTTCTGGATCTGGGGCTTCATCTTCCTTCAGCGCATCAAAGCTGTTTTTATTTTCTAAAGTTGCCTCTTCTGATTGAGTGGCCTTTGGGGCCTGTGCTTGTGGACCATTTCTCCTTGATTGCCTCCGCCGATTCGGTACGGGCTGAAACTCATCTTCTTTGACTGGACCCGGCTCCTCAGAGGATTTGGGGAAGCTTCTTGCGAAATGACCGTAATCATGACACCGAAGGCACTTAAAAGGAATCTGTTCGTAGTCCAGCTCTTGGATATGGCACCAATCCCCCAGGGAGAGCTTAATGGCTTCTGGAAGACCTTTCTCGAGGTTAACCTCAACACAAATGCGGGCGCAGGTAAACTGGTCCCCTTTCGACTCTGCCCTGTCCAGGAAACGCCCAAGCTTATTTCCAATGTCCTTCAAAGAACTTTTCCCCCAGAGATGCAAGGGAAGGTGAGGCAGCCTAACCCAGACAGGGGCTGTGGTGATCTCGGCCTCAGGGTTGAAGTCCAGAGTCCAGGGGGCTAAGAACAGTCCTCTCGGCCCCATAAAATAGGGTCCAGATCGGAACACTAGATCACAGTCCTCTTTGCTCGCGAATCTGAAGACAAAAAACCCCCTGCCTACAGCTGACAGAGAGACGCCTCCCTGCATCATCGGCTCCCAACGATCAATCATCCATGCCTCCACCGTTTTGGGGCTAGGCCATAATCCCGTAAACTTTCCGATGAGGGCCTTATCTGCTAGATGGAGGGAAAGCTTGCATGGCTCCTCTGGAGATAGCGCCAGAGAAGGGATCTCCTCCATCCTCTTAAAAAACTTCGACGGGAGAGAAGGCTTGGATTTGGGTCCTGCCGAGCGGACCAATGCTTTGAATGCTTCCAATCTGGCTTTTCCTCTCTCGCCATTCAGATCTGGGGCCATTGTATCAGGCCGTCGACCTCCAGCAAGTCCAGTCGCAGCGGCAAGCACGCATGCAAAAAATCGGCGGACAGTCCACGCAAGATCGCTTTGAAGGTGTCGTTTTGCGTCCCTGTACGCAGGGAACCTGGTCGACTGCTGCCGTCGAGGATCCTCGCTCCTGCACACGAAAAACAGCGCTTAGGCGGCTAGGGTTTGGTCCCTAGCCGCGGCGAAATCCGTCTCGCCTCATCTCAAAACCCATATATTTATCTTTTAGTTAAATTTCCTTTTATTGTAATTAAAGTTTATTAATATATTTTGAAATCCATTTTGAATTATTTTGAATTTTGATAAAACTTTAAAGTTTGGGGTAATCTCGAGTTCTATAGCTATACATAAAGAATCACAAACAAAATTCTAAACAATCACAAGTAATCATTTACCTTCTTAAGGTTCATAGACCAATCGATTTTAGTGGACATTAATTATCATCATCATCATATTAAAATCCTAATTATTAAATTTAATTATTATAATTATTAAACTTAATTATTATAATGAGCTTAATATAATTTGGTTCATGGATTAATTTTCTTTAACATGTATAAAAAGGCTATAAAAAAAAATATTAAAAATAAATAAATAAATAAATAAAAAGTAATATATATACTTAAAAAATACAACATATAAACTTAAAAAACAACAAATATATAAATCAAATAAAAAGTAAAATTATATATATATATATATTATTTTTTTATATATAAATGAATTAAAAAATACAACATATAAAC
>ML788560.1:176778-196443 GCA_009831015.1 Picea engelmannii | reverse complement strand
ATATATATATATATATATATATATATATATATATATATATATATATATAATAAATAAAAAGTACAACGTATAAATTTAAAAAAACAACATTTATAAACAACATATAAACTTCAATTAAAAAAATTAAATTTAAAATTTCTACATACTAATCAATTTATTAAAAACATATAAACATATTAATCAATATATATAATAATAAAATCTAAATTTAAAAAACAACATTTATAAACAACATATAAACTTCAATTAAAAAAATAAATTTAAAATTTCTACATATTAATCAATTTATAAAAAACATATAAACATATTAATCAATACATATATAATAATGAATTTTAATCATATGATATATATGCAACATATATTTGAAAAAAATACAAACAACCCAAACCCAAATATGATAACACATCATATATATAAACTAAAATAAATTATTTGAAAAAATACAGACAACTCAAATAGGATAAGACATCATATATCTAAACTAAAAGGTAGCATATAAACATGCACACGATTCATCCGAGAACAAAGACAAAGAGTGGATTTCCATGTTCATAGTCCCTAAAAATAACCACAAAAAAATTCAAAACTGTAAAACATATCTTCAAACAAAACATGATTTATTTATAAATCAAACAAAAAAAAATCAAAATTGTAAAACATATCTTTAAACAAAACATGATTCATTTATAAACAAAACATTCATTTATAAACAAAACATGATTCATTTCTAGGGTTTTATTTATTTTGTGAATAGAGAACCGTAGTCCATCTCCTACCATGGATAAGAGTACATCCTTAGGAACTTCCAAATCGAGTCAAAAGATGAATGATTTAAAGCATAAAATGTCCAGTACAAATATTTCAACAAATAAAAATAAAAATATCGTTGAACATTTTCAATCAATTTTCAACTATACTTATATGTGTTTCTCAAATGTTATAAATAAAAAGGTTTTAACAAGATAAAAAGCATGAGAATTTTTTTATGTACAAAACATTGTAAAAAATTAAAAATGGAATGTTGTCTAGTTAAGCTATTAAATGTTGGAGACAACATTTATGGTTCTCAAATATCGTGATTCCTAGAATTTCTTCTCCATAAGTTTTTTAAATTCGACATAAGAGGGGCCTGTAATCTCAAAGAGGATGTTCAAGCTGGTACCGTTGGCTATCAATGGATTCTTCCATGCTAATCACATGGCCCTAATTGCATCTTGTATTGGAAAATGAAAAAAAAATATTAGAAATGGTCAACCGATGACGTCCAAGTAATAGTCGAAAAAACTTGTTGAAACAATATAATAGTTATTTATCTATAATTGAACCAACAACTCCCCCAATTCCCAATGATTTGTTCTTTGCATTGTGTTGTGCAAGGTGAGCAAATGACGATGAATTAGTTCCCGAGTTGAAGATTTTAGAAACATAAGAACAAGGATAAGGAAAGAAAATGCCAGGAACTGAAATGTGCCCATAATTCAAAACAAGGAACCCAACCCAAAATTAAATGTCGACAATTGAAAATGTGAACTGAATTAAAAACCCATGGCTCTCCACCTGGTAAGGAGACAATTCTCCATGGGGCTCTACCTTGTAACCCATGTTTTAATGGAAATTGAAACGAGGCAATTCTCCACGGGGCTCCACCTTCTAACCCATTCTTTAATGGAAATTGAAACGACTCTCCAACAGTGCTCCACCGCTCCACTGTTTCACCTGGTAACCCATACCCATGCTTTAATTAAAATTGAAATTAAAAACCCACTATTGTCTAATTGCTCCACTTGGTAAATTAAAATTGAAATTAAAAACCCACTATTGTTTAATTGCTCCACTTGGTAACACTAACTGCTCCACGTGGTAACACATGTTGGCATGTTTTACAGACAATGTATGCTTGTCATTGATAGCAAGTACAACAACAAAGATGGTAGCAAACGTGCAATAGATTGTAGGCGGGTCATTGATGACAAGATCAGAGAAAGCATCGATGAAAAATAGGAACAAAGTAAGCTCAGGAGTACTTAGCGTAGAGTCAATCGCAGTGCCTAAGCTCGGGAGGAGAAGCGTCAGTGATCGTTGGATCCCATTTAAACTCCCGAAAGAAGGAGGACCACCAGATCTGATTGTAGACAAGAAGAATACGCAGAAGTGGAGGATAGATCTTAGGCATCAGATCTGAGCATAAGTTCCGACCATTGTTGGATCAGGGAGAACCTGCATGTTCATTAAAGAGAAAGGTGAAGAGAGTATACAAAATCCCAAAAGAAGGAGGATCGTCCATCTACAGGTAGGACACGTGGACACAGATTAGTATTTCACTGACTGGAAAGTCAAAGGTATGAAATGCTCTAGCCTTTCACCTCTAGAACTTGTGATATGCGAAATCATGAAATAATCGCAACCATTAGATCGAGGCCAAATATGGACCATTGATCAAGCACAACAAAGGCTCGTGGAGTTGCGAAGTCTCGATAAAATCTTGACCGTTGATCTAAGAGGGATGCGTGGCAGAATATCAGAGCATGTCAAAGACTCTATTTCTGGGTTTCGCGAATCGTGACTTGAAGAGGCAAGAAACAATACCACAGGAATGCCGAAATCATTAAATGTGAAATCGTGAAATTATCTGAGCCGTCAGATGAAGGGTTGATTTGGACTGTTGATCCCACGCCATTTCGGAGTTTCGCGGATCAGGAGTTGGAAGCGTCAAGAACATTCACCACAGGAATGCCGAAATCACGATTTGCGAAATTGTGAAATGATTTGAGCCGTCAGATCAAGGGTTGATTTGGACCATTGATCTCACTCCATTTCATAGTTTCGCGGATCAGGAGTTGGAAGAGTCAAGAACATTTACCATAGGAATGCCGAAATTGCGATTTGCAAAATCTGAGCCATTGGTTCGAAGAGATCGTGGACCATTGATCCGACCCCCTTCGATGTATTGGAGACCAGGATTTCGGTTACTGGGAGATGGAGAAGTTAGAGACTCTCAACATCAGGAGTCCAGAAATGACAAAAAGTGAAATCTCAAAAAGCACTTTATATACAAGCTCTTGTTCATGGCCATGGTCATATAGAGGAAGGAGCTAGCGTAGAAAAGCTCCATTTCTGAGTTTTGGAGATCGCGACATGGACTGGCGAGACACTTGGCCATAGGAAAGCCGAAATGATGAAATACGAAATAAAGGCAAGCTTATGAAGATCATTCAACGGTGCAAATGAAACTAAAGGAGATCAGAGGGCTATTGTTTCATTACACAGTGAAACTGCCAGAAGCCAGTGATGAGTTCTACCAGAGGACTCGAAGACACTTCGAGGTGATTGACAATGGAGGTGAAGATTCTCAAGAGATCAGCCAGTAGAACAAAGACTGTTCGTGGAGGCGATTGACAAGTGGATGAGCGTTGAAGTTTATAACTGAAGTAGAAAGTATAAGCTCGACTATGCCAGAGAAGACGAGGAGTCTCGATTGCCAAAGAGGCTGAGGAATCTCAGTATGACATCCAGTGATGCTGAATGCGTGGGTAAACCGCCAGAGAAGATGAAGGGTTACCATAATGATCATACAGAGCACTCAAGATGTGGAAGAGATTAAAATGGTGTGAGCAGGCAAAGGAGAGGGGACATTGCATGCAGAAGGTGCACAAAAGCGATAAGTACACCGCACAGAGAAGTGATGAGGTGTTGTTGCTGAGGTGAAGTAATGCATGTGTGAAGAAGTAAAGGTGTGGTGCAGCAACTGAAATGAATAGGAAACAAAACGTCTATTGAATGAGAATGGCACAAAGAGCACAAAATCCAGAAGAACAGAATGGGCAGCGGATTCATGTAGGAAGACAGTGAGGAAGATTGAATAGCAAAATCTTGCAGAACATTGATGTGACTGGTAAGTTATTATTGAACACTATATCATTGTAATAGGTTTCAGTATTTCATATTCATAAACTAGGGTGGAAGGGAGGTGCTAGGGAGGACTCGTGTCCTTAGAGGTTCAAGTGGGTGCTTGAACACAGGGAGTTGTAGCTTCCTTCTAGTTGGTGGTAGAGAAACCAGGGAGTTGGTGCTTCCTTCTAGTTGGTGGTAGAGAAACCAGGGAGTTGGTGCTTCCTTCTAGTGGGTGTTAGAGAAAAACAGAGAGTTGGTGCTCTCAGCAAGTTGCAGCTTGCAAAACAGAGGTTGTAGCCTCACAATGAGTTGGTTCTCATATGTATGATAACGTAAAGAATGTAAATAATACGTATCATATAAATAAGAAGAGGTTTTTACCCTGTATGGGTTTCCTCGGGAAATATCTGTCTCTGTGTTTCTCATATATGTGACTGATGCTGAATGTGCCATTGTTTATTTCCATGCATTATTGTAATCATCATTGAGTGCCTTGTAAAGATTTTAAAAGAAGCATAATTGTTTAAGCATGGTAACAACTGATTCACCCCCCCCCCCCTCTTAGTTGTCCAACAACACATACCCTTTCTTTAATTAAAATTGAAATTAAAAACCCACTACAAGCATCCATTGTGGTAGTGTCTGTTAATTCGTGGAAGTAAAGTGTTAATTCATGGAAGTAAAGAGTTGTATATATATTAATTTTTGATAACCACTTTAACGTGGCATTTAAATGGGAAAACCAAAATTTTTAATATGATTAAGTAAATGTTAAAAAGTAAATAGGTTAACGGATGCATTTAGAAATGAGAGGAAGTTATGAGCATTAAATATCACTCATTGATTTGAGAGGACAACTCACTTGCTAGCCATAACATCATCAAACTTCCTACTAGCATATAATACTTGAGACATATAATCCTTTTCTTCTTAATCAATTAGGACATAAACATGAAGATAATTTACAATGGAAAGCCAAAGGGACTTTATCATTTTCACATTATTCATACTGAATTTCCTAAGTATCTTCACCACATATTTTTGTTTTGGTAACCAAGATTACCATATTTCTTGTCTCTATGTATTTCCATGCCCAAGATTTATTTTGCTGCTCCCAGATCCTCCATAACAACCGTCTTGACCAACTGATCCAATCTGTTGATCTCAACAATGCATGTGCTTGAAAAAAGCATAGCATATAACACCAAGATAATGAATATACCATAAACACAATGGTTATACAACACCATCACAAATCCGCAACTTCTTTAACAATACTGTTACGTGAACATGCATGCATGATTTACTCCAGTATGGATCATTATGTCTTCATCAATGACATGTCTAATAAACCGATGCTCTTGTCCAAATATCATGAATCATAACCACAGAACAAATCGCTGCAACCATTGTAGGTGATACTTGTGCTTTTTTGTTTGAAGCACCCATTTCCATGCTCTTGACCTAGTTTTTCCATGTGTCTACTGACACAACCAACCTCATGTGAAATGCTGACCATTTCTCCATCGCAGTCATCAAACTTCCTACTATCATATAATACTCAAGACATATAACCCTTTTCTTCTTTATCAATTAGGCCATAAACATGAAGAGAATTTACAATGGAAATCCAAAGGGATTTTACCATTTTCACATTATTCATACTGAATTTCATGAGTATCTTCACCACATAATTATGTTGTGATAACCAATCTTACCATATTTCTTGTCTCTGTGTATTTCCATGCCCAAGATTTATTTTGATTCTCCTAGATCCTTCATAACAACCATCCTGACCAACTGAGATAATCTGTTGATCTCAACAATGCATGTGCTTGCAACAAGCATAACATATAACACCAAGAAAATGAATATACCATAAACACAATGGTTATACTCACTTCTTGTAAAATTTGTCTCATCATGAAGGAATCAAACATCTTGTACCATTTTCCTAGCATGCTTCAGGCCATATAATGAATTTTGAGTTTGCAAACAAATCTCTTGTTGTGATTCTGAGCTAACCATTCTAGTTGTTCCATATACCTCCCCTTATAAAAGGAGATTCATCAAACACTCTATCTCTTTCCACGATGATTATGTGGGTAGTAGGATCCCATAATTTGCACCCCTTAACATCATCACCATATAAAAAATCTACCTGTTTGATTTGGGTCCTACTTAAAAAGACGATAAAAAATAATAAGCATCACAACTGAATAATTTCACATTTGAGTAATTACCAGATGGCCTGTTCATACCTCTTCCTGAATCTTCCTGTCTTTTTCAAACAATGGTGATCAAGTTACCAAATAGCACAACCTCTTCTGTCCACAATTATTGTTGCAACTTGGCATTACTGAACATGCCTATTCGATCCCAACTTCCTTGCAATACTTTCCAAGTACCGTGGATATGAACTTACCTTCATCGTATATTCTCAAGAACTTGATTGACCTACCAACACAACATCTTTTCTACAGACCCACCTTTCTAAACTGAACAAACTCCTCCACCTCAAACTTTGCATTCGAACAACTTTGACCAAATCCGACCAAACCGACCAAGTAAGCCTTCACCACATACCTCTAGGCCCATTTACAATGCTATGTTATATTCTATGAGATAACATAGCATAAAATAAACAAGATCAAACATGCATTAAACCAAGCACATCAATCATACACTTGACATAGTGATTTAAGTTGAAACCCAAATCGGGAAAAAAACAAGGGAAATGATTATTGGGCTTCTTCTATTCAAGGGAGGATTACAATAACCTTCATAAGAATACAACCATTATCTCCTCACACAATGTACTCACTTTCACTCGCAATGTCATCCACCTCTATGGGTATGCTCACACATACAACATCTATCACTCAGTTACATAGTCTGATCATGAATAGATCACATAGTTACACAAACAATACATAAATGGATTTCATGCATGAGCATTTGCATGTGCATGTGCATCTGCATGTGACCGCATGAGGAAATTGCATGTTTCCAACAACCATCTTCCCACTAAAGATTATGATCAACACTATCATTTTTCCCTAAGTACACCATGCACTCTCCATGAAGTAAGTGATTGAACTAACTAGGATGAATTCTTCCCTTCAGTCAATAGCTTAGAGAGGATTAGCCTGTTCATTATGATCCATTCATCAATGACTATGTCCTACCTTAACCTGAGGCGTACACCTACATGCGATGGAGATAACTACGGAGGGATCCTTGAGGCAACAAGTGTGTTATGGAAGGTGAGAAATATATAACTTTCTACGCAACATTGAATGCTATAAAAGGTCGTCTATACTCCCCTGCATTAACCACTTTCTTAAGTGAACTCGAGGCCACCACCCCATCACTAGAATTTTTAATACTCTTTTATTTTAATCTTAAATTTAATCAATTTTTTTTTATGAAAATTAAAACTTTAATATACTAAGAAAGATTAAATATTTATTATTTCTTTTAAAATAAAATTATTAAGATGAAAAGACCCATACTTTTTCATGCTTAAAAGAGTCTAAATTTTTATTAGTTCTTTTCAATTCCATAATAAATTTAAATCCAAAATTATTATATATAAATTTAAAAACAGTCATAACTTAATTATAAATCATTTTAATATAATATTAAAAAATTCAATTTTTAACTTTTTGATTTATATTATTATCATTCTAAGTAAATATTATCGAAGTTATACATTATGATTTTTCTTAATGGATGGTCGTATATGCTTAAATTTTTATTTGATTCGTGATGCATATTCTTCTAATTCTAGTGAGATATTATTGGAGTTATATATTACTAGCACAGCCGCTGATACAGCAGCTGGAGAACGCCGAAAGGTATCAACTGGTAAAGTTACCTTATGAACAAACTTTAAAAAAAGTTAAGAAAGAAAATGAAATTTGTAACCTATCTGAATACTATCCACCTTTCAAACAAAGGATTACTTTAAGACAACCCAACTTCTTCAAACCGAACATTCTCATCTATGATTGACATGGATATCATGCTCAGAGTTCTCACTACTAAAAATATATGGGTATGCTTACCTGGTATGCTTACCTCTTCTTGAATCGAAGCTTGCGTCTACAACTACTAACGCTAGTTAGACTAATGAGGAAATAAAGACACTGTAATAGATCCGTGATATGCAGAATATGGGCTTACAGATTCAGATGCGGGAGTGAAATTCGTAGGTCTCCCTGCATCGACATCTATGAAAGCCGGTTGTGTGGGCTGGATGGTAGGTCTCCCACTATAATTTTTAAACGATTTTTCCAAATCAAAACATTTCGTGTCTTTCTTGTGGATCTCCAATAAAAGTATTTGAAAGCCTCGACACAAATAATTGAAATAATACACAGAATTTCTAAAAACAACTTGAATCGTGGAAAAATACATAGGATTGATGACAACAACCTACCGAACAAATGTTTGTGAAGACTGCTATTTGACATGAACTCGTATACCAGCAAGCGTTCATGCCCTCGTGTGCAACATCCGAGTAAACGAACAAGGTTAAGGTGACGGACGCTGGTGAGGACCTTCACTTAGGTTGGGTAGTCTGCTTTTCATTTAATTTCTAAACGGCGACATCTGTGCCATCCGGAAGTTTTCCCTGTTCATAAATTAAATCACAAGAATTAATCTGAAAACTTCGCTTACATTTGGACAAAACCATCAAATCCACCAGTGACCAGTGAAAGCTAAAACGCCCACCGCCCGCCAGTAGAAAGCTGAAACGCCAAGATAATCCCGACTAATGTAGTCCTCCCATTGTCGTGGCATAAAAGTGTAAATTAAACAGCTGCATTTCATTTCTCTTCTGTTAATACTTTAATTTATGTTAATCACTTTGTCGTGGCAATTAGTTAGCTGTGAAAGTAATTTTTAAATATGATTAGGTAAATGTAAAAAAATAAACACATAAACGGATGTCTTTATAATAATTAGAAAGTTAATGATTGAAATCACAGCCATTTATTTTGTGTGACTACTAAGAATATTCCAGCCATATTTAATCCTGTCCATAGAAAACTTATTAAGCGCTAAACCCCTATTAAATCTGCCCATTGTCAATAGGAATAAGTCTTTCCGCTTAATGAAGGTCTTAACCAATAACTGTATTGCTTTAATTTTAATTAAATATTATTGGAGCTATATATTATATATAGGTTTTAAGGATTAGTTTATTTAATGAGACTCAAAATTATATTTACGTCCTTATGTATAATTCTATAAATACAAAGTTGGAGTGATCTCTAAAATCAAACAATGTTATTTACAAAAGAAAAATTTGTAATTATGTCATAAAAGTTTTAAACTTTTAATGGATAGTGTATAGTATTGGACCTAAAAGGTGTCTTTTAGTATAGAGTGTTTTTTAGAATCAGTATAAGGGAGCTTTCTAATTTTTTCTAAGCACAACATGAAATTAACAAGTGATATTTATAAAAGAAAATATGAATAGGAAAAAATATTTTAATATTCATTTTATATAAAAGAGTTATATATATTTATATAAAATAATTGATAATAAAAAAATACTGATTCTTTTAGATGAAGAAGAAGATATATATTTTTTTTAATATACAATTTACATTAAGAAAAATATATTATTAATAAAAAAATTTCAATGTTCATCATAAATAAAATAAAAATAATAATTACCTAAAGTAAATAATTCTATCTCAATCATATATATTTAAATATAAAGTAATTCAAAGTCAACCATTACTTTTTTTCTTCATAGGTGAGAAGTGTAATTACTTCTACACTACACATCTACCTATTTCTCATTATCTATTTAATATCACAGCCCCAAACTAGTAATTCAAAGTCAACAATTACTTCTTGTCTTCATAGGTGAGAAGTGTAATTATTTGTACACTACACATCTATCTATTTATCATTATCTATTTACTATCACAGCAACAAACTCAGCTAGTCACGACAGTAAATTTTCAATATGATCAAGTAAAGTAAAAAAATAAACATGTAAAAGTATGTCTTTATAATAGTGAGGAAGTTAGTGGCTGAAATCACAACCATTGATTTATTGGGACAACTAAGAATATTCTATCAATATTTATTCATATCCATACAAAACTCATTAAGCACTAAAAACCTATTAAATGTGCTCATTGTCAATAAGTGTACGCCTTTCAACCTAATCATAGAAGAAATCATAGAAAACAAGGATCATATGTATAAAAATGTAAACCTTTTTTAAAGTACAAAATTAAAAAAAAAAAATTACAGCTCAAAAAATAAAAATTAACTTATAATAATAAAACCTAAATTTAATAAAAATTAACTTATAATAATAAAACCTAAATTTATATTTATATAATAATAATTATGATTGACAATTTTTATAAGATTTTCATTTATATTTATATGAGTTTTACAATATTAAATTTGATTCATCTCTCAAATGGAATAATGTTATTCACACATTAAAAGATATTCATTATGAACATTGCCACTAAAATTAGTATAATAACACAATTAAAATTTTAAGATATAAGATATTATTTGAATTTCATTTATTTTAAAACCAATTCCATTTTTAAATTAATGGTTCACAAACATTAACACCAAAAAAAACTAAATTATTATTGTCCATCAATTTAAATATCGAAATTCATATCCAAAATTAAAATCAAACATAATAAATAAAATCATTTTAATAAAATTTAGGAGTTTTTAACTTTTCATGATGATCCATATTGCATACCATGGAATTTTCAGTGGGTAGAGATATACATCATCGAACTTGATTTTGAATGGTGATTTTCATCAGATATCTTTTCACCCCCGACACACACATATATATATATATATATATATATTAAATTAACTATAGAGCATTAAGTCGGAATCATTTCCAACCGAATAGTGATGTTAATGTGGTCAAATAATTTTTAACTGTGTTGATCCATATATCCTAGTGGATGTTAGAGATCTTTTTTCTTGCAGTAATAATTCCATGGGATAAAACTTGACCTCCGATCAATATCAAATCAATGCCTTTTACTTCGCTTCAAATCCAAAGCAAGTCGAACGAATTTGATCCAGACAAACAAGTCGCAACTCAGATCATTCATTCTTGACCGGCTACCGCAATGGCAATAATTTACTTTTATTTCTTTTAATTTATTTCTGTGCCTTGCGCTTAACGTGGTTTGCATTGACAGGCCGTCTATGCAGAATTGTAGTCAGAGGGATAGGTTGACTGGAGCGGTAGACCTGCTAGACCATCAAAGCATGGCGAACATAGGGAAGCTGCATTCATCGTCAGTACCCTTACTCGCTGATTTGTTCATTCAGCGTAGTCATTCATTCGAATATCCTGAGAACAGTTAAGGTTATATTCTGAATGTTAATTATGTATATTCAGAATATACTAAGAACAGTTAGGGTTATATTCTGAATGTTAATTATGTATATGCACGAGTAGAGGCTATGGAGAATATGGCATTCGTTTCAATGGCTCACAATCTCGTTACGTACTTCAGTGCTTTGATGCACTATCCTCTTGCTGAGTCTGCCAATACGATCTCAAATTATATAGGCACTTCGATCTTGTCAGAAAAAACTTTTTATGATAGATTCCGTCAGAAAACCAATACTCTTCATAAACGTGTCAGAAAAAATAATTGTTCGTGAACGAAATATGAGTTGCGGTCTAATTTTCTTTTTTCAAAATCTATATCTAGTGCCTATTGGGATTGTTGTGCTGCTTCAGGTTTTCGGACAAGCCGTCTACCGCGGACTGCCGCACTGGGTTTATGGATTCCAAGTGCAGGAGTCAATGGAAACCTTGTACAGTGAAGCAGGCAGAGGAAACATAATCAGTAATGAGACCGTTACCCATTTTCGCGAGTACAATCATGACTTATTGCTACGTCGCACAGGTGCAAACTTTCTCTGTTGAGCAAACAAGCAATATGGAGAGGAAACTCTAGGGCTTCGAGATTCCAACGGCCACCCTTTTTTTGCGATTTCTCTCATTGTCATGCTTGCACTCGCCCCGCTTTGCGACCAGGCTTTCCTTCCGATGGCCAGTCCTGTCACGGGCGGCCTAACGGGAATTAGCCAGTTGCAGAGGGTGGGCATACGATTGGTTAGGTCTGCGGTGGGCATGGGCGTGGCTGCCTTGGTAAAGATAAAGAAGAAAACCGTTTCTACGGACCATTTCCTGCGGGATACCTCAGTGATCTGGTCGGGGTAGCAGTACTTCTTTATGGGCATGTCCGATATGTTTACGTTGGTAGGCATGAGATCTTTGTCCACTACACTCTCCTGGTGAGGTTTATCGTTGGGCTATTATCTTAGCTCCGTAATGGTGTCTTTGGTCAATAGGATAAGCGAGACGCTGGGGAATGGAGTAGGGTGGCTCTTCGGCAACAATCTGAATCGTAGTCATCTCGAGCTCTTTTACATGGAGCTCTGCATTCTCACGTCTCTCAACATTTTTCACTATTTGTCAATTTTTTCCACTATTTGGCTTCAGTTAGATGGCACGAATGCAAAGATTTTAGCCAAAGTCAAAGGAAAATGCAAATACGATTTTCTATTTCAAAAGAAAATATGATTACGAATCACTATTTTTCCTTCATCCCGTCGGTTGCTGTAACTTAATCGCTGACATCGAAGTGTAATCGATTTTTTTAATCTCCTAGATCTCTTAGTTGCTACGTTATGTGCTATGTATGATTTGTATATACTGAATTTTGAGAACCTTTTGTTCTGGATTACTTTAAAAGATTGGGTTGTTGTTCCCTATGAAGGAAATGTTGCAGTGTTATATAAAATTGGTGTTCATTATAGCATTTGTATTGACAGGAATGTGTGGAATGTTTTGCGAGTAACATACTTTAGAAGATGAGGGCAACTGCTTGCCATAGACAGACATTTTATTCGCAGTTTTAAAAATACAAAATTTTGAATGTTTTTAGGGTGTTGTAAAGTTCTTAAATTTATAATAATTGTTTTTTTTTAATTTTTAAAAATAATAAAGTATTAATTATATTTGTATTTTACAAAAAATTAAGATACACTTTCATAACAAAAATTAAAAGATATTACCATAATCTATTTTCTACTTCTTGAAGTTCATTATAATCTCTATAATGATAATTAAATTCAAAATAATCTCTATAATAAAACTTAAATTTATTATAATTTTTATAATAAAAATTATATTTATATTGTTATTAAAAAAATATTTGTAAATAAGAAGTATATTAAATTAAGAGCCTGCTAAAGCTGGTGTAAAGTAGCAAAATACAGAGATATACCTGTTGCATTTATCGGACTGCCCCAACAAATGGGAAACCAGTCCAGTCAGTTCAAATGTCTAATAAGTCATAAGTTAAATAAAAACAATGTTCAAAGTGATTGTCATCTAAGACTACGAGCCTAATAAAACTTGAAAAACAACACTAAGGAACTAAACCCCTGGCATATAGCCTATCCACGTGGCTCGGAGGTCCTCTGTCCAAGGCTCTTCTTCAATATACGTCGGTTGGTCTGCCCATTGCTTTTCCTTTCCCTCGTCGTGCGCGGTTTCCTCAGCTTTGCTCCCTCGCTCATCCTTCTCCCGCTCCAATTTTGTTGATCGCTGCGCCCTGTCCATACCTTCACCTATAGTAGCAGCAGATGCTTCCAGTGGAGTAGGTTTGACCGTGCCTGAGGAGAGCTCCGCATGCATGGAGGAGAGGATTTGAAGAAAGCTCGCCACATTTTCTTCTGTGGCCTGTAGGCGAAATTGAAGGTCCGCCACTTCCTGCCTTAGCTCAAAGACCAAGTCATGCAGTATAACTAGTCAGTCTCTAAAGTGTGCATTGTCAAAGGAGTCTGTGGGATGGAGGCCCGCTCGCTTAGGCTCGTCGTGTGTAGGTGGTTCGCCGCTCAAATTGCTCGGCAGCCTCGGGATTGGCATTGGGGCGGAGGACTTCACTAGGGGTTCTTGAAGGTGTCGGAGGAGTGAGGTCGGCGATCGAGGGATAATGGCCATGGAATTGAAATGCACACTCTGCGAAGTGGGCGAGGAAGCAACGATGAACTGATTCTGAAGACGGGGGGAAGAATAGATGGAGGGCGAGTCAGGAGGAGTGACCGAGGGTCGACGGGGCTTCCAGGGAGAGCCCCTCTTCGGTCTTCCCCTTGGTCGAGTCCTCATGTGCTCAGTGAGATTGGCAGGGGGGATTAAGGACACCCGGTGTAAGAGAGTGGTAGGGACAACAGCAACCCAGAGGAAACGAATCGAGTCCAGCCTTTGCTGCGAAGGGAGGATCCCTACAGACAGCAAACGGGGACCGATAACAAACACCACGAGCCGAGCCATTCGAAAATATTCAAAGGTGGAATTGGGTGCGTTAATGCTCCTTTGCCGCACAGTAAATGGAAATTAAACACAAGGGAGGGCGGCAGCCTGCGGCACGAGCCCATCACGTGGCTCCGTTTCACCTCAGCTTGTGCCTGCTCCCGTCATCTGCCACGAGGATCCCACTAGCACCCCATCCAGGGATTATTAAAAATTTAATTGCTTTATAAATAACAATTTGTTATGATTTTTATAATAAAATTTAAATTTGTATTGTTATTATAAATTTAATTGCTTCATAAATAAATTAATTGCTTTTCTTATTAATTGTTCTTCTTATTTTATGTGAATTTATTATTATAAATTAATTTATTACCCTTTATAAATTAATTCATTATCCTTTATAAATATTTTAGTTTTATATTTAATTTAAATAATGTTTAATAATTATTAATCTATAATTATAATAAAAAATTATCATTTTAAAACATAACAAAAATAATTAAAAACATAATGTTCATAATTATTAACAATATTATGAAATTTAATTATAATGTTATTAAATATTAATGAATAATTATTAACCATATCATGCGATTTAATTATTAAGTTATAAAATATTTAATTATGAAATTTAATTATAATGTTATTAAATATTAATGAATAATTATTAACCATATCATGCTATTTAATTATTAAGTTATAAAATATTTAATTATGAAATTTAATTATAATGTTATTAAATATTAATGAATAATTATTAACCATATCATGATATTTAATTATTAAATTATAAAATATTTAATTATAATGTTATTAAATATTAATGAATAATTCTTAATCATATCGTGAGATTTAATTATTAAGTTCTAAAATTTTAATGAATAGTATTCAATTATTGTAAGTCATGGAATTGTGTTTCTAATTTTGAATATAATTTTATTTTATTGTTTATGTTAAATTTGTTTTGAAAACTATTTTATTTATTTATTTTAATGATAGTTGTTTTAAATTTGAAATTAAAAAAAAAAATTAAAAAAAAAATTAAAATTAAAATTTTAATATAAAATGAATTAATTTAAATTTTATGAAATCGACATTTTTAGTAAAGGTAAACTTTCTCAAAATAAAGTTAAAACATGATATCATAATAGTCATAGAACTTTCACTACAAACCAAAATAGCATCAACAAACAAAAAGTAGTGTTGCAAAAAGAATAAACCAATATACATAAATATATATAATATGTAAATATAAATAACTAATATATAATAATTAATTATGAAGAGACATGACATATGAAAGGTCATGTCTCCGTGGGTATATATACAAGCCCTTATCCTCATTGTATCTCATCTCATTATATCTCATTGATATCATATTCTTATACATTATTATTAATATATCTACTATCCTTACATGAATTATTGCATATTGTCCTATTTATATTGGATATTTACATAGTGAACTAGGTTGGTTCATCACAAGAAGCATGGATATGTATGAGCTACAATGTAGCACACTTCATAGTATTTGGTTTTGTGGCATATGCTCATGTTCCTAAAGAGTTGATAAGAAAGTTAGATGACATAAGTGAAAAATACATCTTTCTTAAGTACAATGATCAATTGAAGGCATATAAATTGTATAATACAATTACAAAGAACGTGATAATTAGTTGGGATGTTGAATTCAAGGAAGATGATGCATGGGATGGGAGCATAGACAAGACTATAACTTTTAAATAAAGAATGCCTCACGTAGAGAATTAAGTAGAGGATTAGATTCGACAATCTAAACAACAAGGCTCATAAACTCAATCATCATTCATAGGTACTCCAACATGGAATCCAAGAAATTCTATTCAAGGCAAGTCATCTATCCAGATAGATCAGTCTATTCCCACTTATCAATCAAGTAGTGACTCCAAGCCTACAATTTCTTCCCTAATATCTATAAATACTACAAGTTTGAGATAAATATATGAAAATATAGATATGGATTTAAATTTTGCATTACCTACATGTCAACCCACATATTTTCAAGAATAAATTAAAGAAGAAAATTGGGTGAAAGAAATGGGTAAATAAATGGATTCCATATAGAAAAATGAGATATGAGATGTAGAAGAATTATGAGAAGGTAAAGATTGCATTGGTGTGAAATGGATTTAAATAATAAAGTTTAATGAAAAATGAGAAAGTAAAAAGTACAAGGCTATATTGGTAGAAAAAGGTTTTGAAAAATAAAGTGGTTGCACTAGTTGCAAGTTTAGATATAGTTAGAGTTGTCTTAGACATAGTAGCTCAAAACAAGTAGAAATTTTATCAAATGAATGTAAAGTCAACATTATTAAATGGTATTTTAGAAGAATAAGTCTATGTAGAGAAACCACTAGGATACATGATAAATGGAAAGGAAGATAAATTGAAGAAATTAAAGAAATTTCTTTATGGAATTAAGAAAGCTCCTAGAGCTTGGTATATCATGGTTGATTCATATATAATGAGCAATGGGTTCAATTATGACAACAATGATCCCACATTGTATACAAACATGAATATGAAAGGTCAAATCTTGATTTTTTTTAGATGATGATATGATCTTCAAAGGAAATATGTAAGTAGACAAGTTTAAATAAGCCATGAAATAAGAATTTGAAATGAATGATTTGGGTTTAATCAGAGATTTATTTGGTATGGAAGTCATCTTATTTGATTCAGGATTTTTTTTTTTAAACAAAGTATGCCATGGATGGTTTGAAGAGCTTTAGGATGATGAACTCTAAACAAACACCATCTCCAACTGTAACAGGGACAAAGCTCAACAAAGAGGATAAGATATCAGATGTAGATCCAACATTGTTCAGGAGATTTCTTGTCAGTCTCAAGTTTCTCACTACCACTAGGCCAACCATTATGTACATTGCCAATCATATTTATAGGTTTATGGAGTCTCCAAAACGCTCACATTGGCAAGTTGGAAAAATAATTATGAGATATATTAATGGAACAATAGGATATTGTATATTATATTCCAACACTAGTAATTATTCCTTTATTGGATATACTGATAATGATTTTGTAAGTAGTATGGATGACGGGAAGAGTTCTTCAAGGAATATCTCCCATCTTGGTTCGGGTGTGATTTCATGGAAATCCAAAAATAATCATATCATTATAATGTCATTAGAAGAATATGATTTTGTAGCAACAATAATACAAGTTTGTAAAGATGGTTTGTTTCATCAAATATTGGGTGATCTTCAACAAGGAGAAGGACCAACTTTGCCATATTGCGACCATATCTAAAAAATAGCTTTGTCAAAGAACCACATGTTTCACCAAAATGGAAATAATATTGATATTGGATACCATTTCTTTAGATATCTTGTAAACAATGCTGAAATATTCTTGGAATTTTGTAAATCAAAAGACTAATTGGTTGACATATTTACAAATCCATTTGCATCTATATTGGATTGGATTGTATATTTGTGTCGCGGGAAGGGTCAGCCACAAATTCAACAAGGTTGAGCTACAAAGTGAGTGGTTAAATCTATGGTTTCCCCCCTATGATGACCCGAATCTACAATTGTATTAAGCTCAGGTCTCTATCGCATGAAAACTCCATGAGGTCAAGCTATGTGATAACTATTAAGAGACATTTACTTGGGATAAATACCAATGTTTCTTTGACAATGTTTTCCCTTCCACACAATAGAACAATTAAAGGAGCTTCCTCATAGAAAGTAATGACCTATTCAATATTCATCGTTTTGACTCACGGAGATTATAAGTACACCTATCGATAGGAATCGACATGTGCATCAACATAAGAAAAATGACACTTCTCAAGGATTTTAATTTTCCATGCAAATGAAGCCAATAGCCCTACCTTTGGTGTTCATATTATCATTGTTTTCCTTACTACCATAAGAATATCTCCTTCCTTTTCTAAGGAGTCACCTGCAATGTTTCTCATTGCGCTCATTATGGAATTTATTTTCCCTACATAAGTTACACAGTTGAAGTAGAATCCCTACTCCTTGAAGGCAGGCTTATGTCATATCACCATAATACCAACAATTTGTTTTTTAAAATACAAAACCAATTATAATGTTAAGGATCATATACTATACAATTATTCTCAACGTTTATATTATAACTTATTTGCATACTTTTGTGAAACCCTGTTTGATATTTTAAATATTGATCATGGTGTTTCCATGTTAGGATAAGAATATTTCATCTCATGAATGGGAATATAGTCGTTCCTTCTCGGATACACAGGTTAAGTAATTCATAGGCTACCTTTGAAATTCATAGAGGGTGAGTTGTATATACACGAGTGTTAGCTACTTTTATTCGCTTGAATAAGTGACGACCGGTTTGGTGCAGCCTATTTTTATTTTGTATTCGACTTATTTTTAAAGTTTAAACTTTCATAAAGATGATCTCAATATCTTGGAACAGTTCGAGGTTTCCCTGATATTTACTAGGTTTTATTCTTATTTTTATGATGTCGATACTTGTTATTGTTTGGTCTTCAAGTCCTTCTTTGTGATAAGAACCATGGTTTTTTCTTTAAAAAGAACCAGAAGATTATTTAATATTATGTTTGGACTAAATACATTTATGAATATATAACTTAAACAACCCTTGGTTTTCTTGGCTCTTTGTTTGTCTTCAAAATGCTTAGCTAAAAAAAGATTTATTGGCAATATTTTAAGCTATTATACAATGACTCTCAAAGAATAACTTTGAAATAAGATTTTGGCTATAATTCTATATTGGTTACCACTATATGTAACTTAATTTTTTTTGTGTAACCTTTGCTTGTTGTTTAACTAAAAGAACTAAATACTAGAAGCATTATCTCATCAAAATTGTTTCAGGAAGAATATCTTAGTAAGCAAATAAAAAAAAATATATATATCACATACATTCATTACTATTATTCTTCACTCAAAATCAACTCTTATACCCTCCTCTACAAAATATATATATATATATATATAATCGATGCATTTATAGCAAACTCGTAGTTATATGAAAACATATTTTTCTTTATTGCAACAAGGTTCGCTTAACTCAGAAATGTATAAATATTACTTTTTTCTTTAATGCCGTCTATATTAATCACTTAGAAATATATAAAGGTTTCCTTTTCCTTTAATTTGGTTAGCTAAAAAATATATAAGAATTAATTTTTCTTTGCTGTAGCTAATTCGATTAAATCGTAAATATATAAAGATTACTTTTTCTTTGCTGCAACTATCTTAAGTAGTTGTGATCTAAATAAATATTATTTTCACATTTAGTTCTCATTATCTAATTTAGTCTTGACTCTTTTGTAATTGCATAGAATCAAATAAAAGTTAGAAAAACAACATATATGAGCTTGTTTCAAGATT
>ML788560.1:148986-168041 GCA_009831015.1 Picea engelmannii | reverse complement strand
GCCATTGTTGAACCAGTGGGAAAGCCTATGTTGTTCTGAAGAGCCGGTCTCACCCTCCGTTCTGAGTTGTGGATTCTGTGTCGACCCCTGCAGGAGTTACTCATCATGCATTCCTATGAACCATCATTGTGAGGCCTCGAGCCATTGTTGAGCCTGTTTGAGAGGCCATGTTTGTATTTTCAGTTGGCTATGGTAACCACACAGAGCCAGACTGTGCGTGGCTTGATGGCCAGCGCGAGTTGTGATTGAGCCTGTGTATGATCTCTCTCTAGGTGAGGGAGGTGGATGTTGTTGGAATAGGTTTCTTCCAGAGAGTGTCCAGCACCAGTTTCAGTCTCTGAGACTTCCTGATCCAGCCTATTGCCAAGACCCAGAGAGGGAGGTTAGCACCGATGGACTGTGCTTGTGAAGGTGTATACTCCCGGGTGGAACAGGCATGTGGGGAATGAGAGTATGATATTAGTGGGCATAAGATGGCATCCTGGGAAGAATCCTTTCAGATTTCATGTGTTGTTTTCCCTGTAACCTCAGCCTAGCCTAGGATTCCTTGCCTAGGGGTGGAGCTTAGTCCCGGCTCGGGGGTGACCCACTGTTCAGCTGATGAGCAGTGTGGTGTAAGGCTGAGAGGTTCGTGGAAGGCCTACACTTGGTTGGTGGAATCTACCACTGTTAGAAGATAAGTATCTGATTATGATTTAATCATGTTTTGCATGATTGTGCTGCTTATGTATCATGATTTCCGCTATGTATATGAATTAATATGATACGTTATTGATTGTTAATTATAGTAGTAAATAATATGTTTTACTCTGAACTTAAATGTGTTTATTTGTTTAAATGCATGGGAATTGTATAACATCAGTATGAGTTAAGTACAAAATGGTTAGTATCCAAAAAGCGACGCTACACCAAGAACACATACCTTTCCTAGTAGTTTTTTTTTTAAGTTAGCCTCATCCCTAACCCTAGGGAATATTCTTTGCCTATCTTTGTGCTAGATTGTTCTGTAACATCCCACATCTCTAGTTAAATACAATAAAATAAAAATCATATCTACAAAAATATTTGTCATCATTAATGTTTATGATGACATCATTTTAGCATAAGTCTTCTTCTCAAAACTCCCTAAGCACAAATAATCAAAATTAAAATATTCAAATGTTTATAAATGGAGGGACATTACATCCTCCCCCAAACACTGTCATCGATACTCCTCTCTGGAGAATGAATGAATAATCATTCGTCACGAATTATTCCATTTCCCACATGGCCGCCTCAAGACGAAAGTGCCTCCACTACACTTTAACCTGAGTGATGGATCAGTTGCACAACATAGTTTCCTTCTTGTCGATAATGCACAGTGGTTCCACCAAGAACTGGCCTTCTGGTTCCACCTTGCTCACATTCCAATTTAAAATATGAGTTACATCATTCACAAACTTCTTCAACAAGGAAGCATGAAAAACATTGTGTACTTTTAGGTTGGTTGTTAGTGCAAATATATAAGCCACTAGGCCCACTTTGGTAAGAACTTCAAATGGCCCATAATACGATAATGAAAATTTGGAACTCTTTCCCTATTTGAAAGAACTATTTTTCGTTTTAACTTTTAGATAAACATGATTTCCTACATTGAATTTTATATGTGTTCTTTTCAAGTTTAAAAAACTTGTTTTTTTGTCCTATGGCAATTTTCTTTTTCTTTCTGAACAATAGTTTCCATTCCTCTTTACATGTCAGGCCCCAAAATAATTATGTCAATCGGGTTGTCCCAACTAATAGGTGTTCTACACTTCCTTCCATAAGTCACCTCAAACGGAATAATTTTTATCAAAAATCAACTAGATGAAGGTAATATTCCCACATTATGGGGCAGTCCATGACGTACATCCACAACATATTCTGTAAAATTATGTTAGTCATTTCGGTTTGACAGTCAGTTTTAGGGTTTTATGTGGTACTAAAACTCAATAGAGTGTCCAAAACAACGAATTTAGTCTTCTATAAATTCAATGTGCACTTTCTATCCCTGTCTAAAATGACAGTTTTGGCTAAACCATGCATTCTAAAAATTTCCTTAATGAAAATATTTGCAATGTTTATGGCCTTGTGAGTTGATTTTACTGGAATAAAGTGTGTATATTTTGGAAGTTTGTCTAATACTACCATTATAGAGTCATTTTCCTTCTTCATTGTAGGTATTGCAGTAATGCAATTCATATTAATCACTTCATATTTCCACTCAGGAATGGGTCTATGATGCAATAATCTCCCAAGGTTATAGTACTCAACTCTAACTTGTTGGAACTCAAGACACCTATCGAGATATTGAGCTACTTTTGTTTTCATCCCTAGATAAAGATACACTTTCTTCAAAGATGTTATAGTATTTTGATAACCATGTAACTAGAATAAGTTTCTTATGTATTTCATTTAGTATCAAACTCTTTAATTTTGTTTTGTTTGGAACATAAATTATTTTTTTGTACAACACTAGTCCTTCCTGATTGCAATTGAATTTTGATTCTCCCTCAATTGATTATTATTCTAATGTTTTTCATGAATTTTCCTGTAATTTTCATCATTTTCTACCACTGATGTAATTTTATGTTTCAAATCAATTAGTATGTTACTACTAAAAATTACATTTTTTTTGTTCTGCTAAGTGTGTCCACTACCTTGTTTTATTTTCCTTTAATATGTTCTATCTAAAAATCATACTCACTTAGGAAAGCCAAGCACTGGTTTGTCTTGCATTCATTTTCTTTTGGTTGAAAAAGTGTTTAAGGATAATATTGTCTATTTTCAAGAAAAACCTCCTTCCTAATAAGTAGTGTTGCCACATTTTCAAAGAATGCACAATAGCAATAAATTATAGATCATAAGGTGCATATTTTTCTTCATGATATGTCCTTATGTGGGTCTTCTATCCTTATGATAGGTGTTGTTGTTAGGAATGGTTTTATCTTTTCAAATCTCTCTTGACATTTCTCAATACATTTAAATATTATTCTTGTTTTCTACAATGAGGTTATTGGATAGAAATTTTTTGAAAACCCCTCTATGAATCTACGATAATACCCTATAATTCCCATGAAGGATTGGACATCTCACACATCCTTTGGAATGGGCCAATCTAGGATTACCTTGAAATTTTCTGAGTAAAATGAAATCTATTCTCCTGAAATTAGATCCCCCAAATACTGCACTTTATTCTGGGGAAATTCACATTTACCAAAATTTGCATACAATTGATGTTATCTAAGCATTTATAGAACCAATATTAAGTGTTCTTCATGTTCCTCTTTGGTATTTGAATAAATTAATATGTCATCTATGAACACAATGAAAAACTTGTCTAAATATTTTCTCAACACATTATTCACTAAAAACATAAATGTAGAAGGTGTGTTTGTTAAACCAAAACGTACCACTACAAACTCATAGTGCCCATACCTAGTTCATAAAGCAATATTATGAATGTATTATTCTTTAATCCTAACTTTATGATAGCGTGACCATAAGTCTATCTTTGAAAAGATTTAATCTCCCCCGACATGTTAAAAAAAGTCATCAATGTCAGGTAAATGACACTTATTCTTAATTTGCATCTTATTAAGTTGTAAGCAATCAATGAACAATCTAAAAGTATTTCTTTTTAACAAATAAGACTGTTGATCCCCATGAAGGCACACTAAGTCTGATATAATTTTTATATATAATCTCTTAGATATGAATTTTAAGTTTAGGTAACTCTAGAGTACAATCCGGTAAGGGGACTAAGACACCATTGCAGATCCAGGTACTAAATGTATGGTAAAACCTATGTCCCTTTTAGGAGGTAATCCTAGAATTTATTTCGGAAACACAGCCTGAAATTATTTCATTATAGAATGTTAGTTAAAAAAAATTCAACTACGTCATCCTTAATTTTAGATATGTGCATAGTGTTATCACTAAAAAATCGTCTACAACATTGCAGAGAATGGTTGAAGAAAGACATCAATTCCAGTAGCAATTAGTACAACTAAAACATCAAAATACATCAAAAAGGCACAAAATAATAAACTTGGATAAAAAATTGAAGTGCGCAAATTCACCAAAAGAAGCACACTCATAGTGCACAAAATGTTCAAGATAACACAACCCTAATCACACACTGTGTGCAAGATGCGCGATTGTCTATGCGAAAATCTGCACACTTCTCATGAATGACGCATTTGTGAATCTTGTCGGCCTCTCAACCACCTCAAGTCTGACCCCCAACATGATTTGACAGTCATATCTGAGCAAAATCTAGCTTGGAGGTTGGTAAAAGGCTAAGAAGTGCGTTAGAAGGCCCTATGTTCACATTATGAGCCAGTTGTATCTTTCCATGAATGGACACTATAAATATGTTCCTTGGGTGTGCTAGAAAAAAAATAACTTCAAGGTATTGTTATGCTGCAAGAATTATTCTTGGAGAATCCTCTTTTCGCTTGGATTCATTCAAGCACTATAGCAAGGACCATTCCACAAACCTCTTGAGAGGATTGACATTGTATTTCTTCACCATTGTCACTTTCCATTGAATGAAGAGAAGAGATCTCTATTAGGGAACTCAAGAGCCCTCCCAAGGAGGAAGAATGGATTCATAAGTATCTGTCTTTCTCCATGGTGTTAGTGTATCAATATATTGATCCATTGGTATATGATTGACATTTTTTGTTTTTTCATGGTTCTAGTTCTTGGAATCTTCTATAGAAAACAATTCTCTTTGTTTCTAGTTTTATTTCCTTGTTTCATGTGTATTTGGTTATCTATTCAACTCAAAAACCTTTGTCTTGTTTAGATGACTTAACTAGGAAATTAAGTGTTGTGTTTTTTTTCACCCATGTGACAAAACCAACACTACAGATTAGAGACCATACCGGGTATCAATATCAAATCCCTCTCTATTTAAGTCTTGAGAGCACTTCTTTCTAATTATTTGGATATGCAGGTACCAAAATCGGCCTAATCCATTATTCAAAAGTTAGAATTCAGAGCCAAGGAAATAGAATTTCACTTGGAAATTTCTTTCCCGACGTGTGAGAGGAAGTGCATGACTTTCAAGGAAAAAATATGCGCATTTTGTGCATCGTGCACATGGAAACCTTCATAACTCTGTGCATTGTGCGCATTTTTCACCCTCTATGGACCTATTAGAACTACATCCCGTGCATAAGTTCATTTTTTGAAAAATTGTAAGGGTTTTATGAGTTGTTTGAGGGCCCCTTTCCTTTAGTTTTTAATTTCCTGCACTTTGTAAAGAAATCACACTTCACTTAGAATCCTTTCTCACAAGAAAGGTTAGCTAACATAAGCACATATGGGTAAAAATAATTTCTATTCTTCTCTTTTATTTGTTGCCACATGGATGGATCATTTGGCATTCAAAATTTTGAGTTTAATTTATTTCTTTTTCAAACACAATCAATTAATTTCGGACTAGAAATCAATTTTAACCCTCAAGTATGCTATTCCCCCACACCAAAGTGTGATCTCAAGAATCACAAAAGGTGGTTGAAAGAAAATTTCATATCCCTTAAAAAATCATTAGGAGAGGAAAAAGAACCCCTAGGGTACCTCTTAGTTTTGGAAATCATCTTAAAATATTTGTAAGGGCCCATACATGCCCACATGTTTGCAATCTTAGGATAGTTTCTAAAAATTTTCTTTGTTTAGACAACACTCTAGGAAAGTTTAAAATATCAAGTAACGAGCCCATACATTCCCATATGTCTACAATCTTAGGATAGTTTCAAAATTTTTCTTAGTATAGACAACATTCTACGAAGTTTCAAGGATCAAGTAAGGACCTATATGTACACATTGCTAGTTATTTAGGGCTTTAAATATTCGGCAAGTTTGTACCAAAGAAACAAAGTAAGATAGGTAAGAAGATTTGTAAGGACCACAAGAAGTCCACATGCTGCAATCTTACACATAAATTATTAAAAATTGTTTGCACACTTTTCACTTTCTTGCACACAAAGCCACTCATAACACACATAATTTCTATTAGAATAGTGGACGACGAAGTAAGCTTTCCTTTCAAGTTCCCACAAAGTACTTCAAAGGAATTGTGAAAGATATGACACTTCTTTGGAAATTATCCACACCAATTTAATTCAAATGAGCTTAGTGCATGACCCCAATCTCTCATCCCACTCCATCTAAAATTTTTCTAAGAACACACTAAATGTTTCTCCATAAGAGGTGCCAAAAGAATTTTTTTATTCTAGGCAGGATCTCGGGGGTAAGCATCTAAATAACCTCCCGTTATCAGGTTCTCACATTTTGAAACAATAGAAGTTGAGAATAGGGATATTTCAAATCCTCCAAGTCAAGTGTTCCTATACCATAAGGAAGGGAGATACTCGTGAAGGTTCGAAGGCCGAGGTTGGATTGTTCTGCACATCCCTGCTTGAGTCACCCAACTCTTGTGAAGGTATCCAACCCGTGACCCATTTATTAGGCCGAAAATCTAAATGTTTCACTTTGACCAAGGTACTTAGTGGCCAAACATAGGATATCTACCCAAGTGGCACTTGTGGGCTACAATCACACCTTGATCATATTTTGTGTGTCTATCAGGAAATATCGTGAGCTCTTTCGGGATATGCACCCTCTACCCCTCATTATAACTGATTACATCAACCTTCACAAGTTCCTCTTATGGTAGCTTCAAACCCAACTGTCAACTACTATTAGAAGGCCTAGTGCTAAATCTAGAGGAAGGACAATAGGTCTTTTAGGACAAAAGCATTTATTTTTGTTTTTCCCCCAAGCATGCAAAATCCACCTATCCACATGTTTGTTTATTTTATAGTTGATTTATGTATGATGTTCATTTGATTACATGCAATTGTGAGTTATACTATATTTTGAATGTCAAAAATATAAAAATATCTTGTTCATTTATTTCTCTCTTGTCAACATTTTCACACATTCACTTTGCTAGTCAAAACGATAGGGGAACCACGGAATCCCCGTCGTTCTAGACACTTGCATAATCTCCCCCCTATTCTAGAAGGAGTTCCTATTCTTGCCAACTCATCGGCCACCCCATATCACACCCCTGTGTTTTCTACTATATTGGGATCGACTTTACTTTGTTCCACCTTTCTTGGGTCAAATACCCAAGGCAATCCTTATATTTGTTCTCCTTCACAAGGAGGTAGGAGACAAACCTCTTCTAAAGGGAGAAGTAAAAACCCACCAAATCCCTCCCAAGGGACAAGTCCATTACCAACACACACAATGGCTGGAACTAATCCTCCACCAAATATCCCTATTCCATACCTGGAATCCCTCAACATTCCCGATTTAACCAAACTCATGAGTGATCCCATTATGCATGAAGCCACTTGGCCCAATATGCCTACCAAATTGCCCTCAAATATTAAAAAGTTTGAGGGAAAACCAGGGGAAGATCCCACCAACCATGTTATGACCTTCCATTTATGGTTCTCTTCAAACAACATCATGGATGATTCCATCCATTTGAGGTTATTTCAAAGAAATCCAATGGGTTCATCAGCAAAATGGTATGTGGACGAAAAATCAAGGTCCTACGTGACCTTTGAATCATTGGCCAAGACCTTTTTGTCCTTTTCTCAATTATCAGTTCATCATGACACTCGTTTATAACTTATCTCTGAGTTCAAACATACCACTTCTATCCATATCTTAGACGACATCCATGAATGGCGCCAATGACGTATTTTATGTAAAGAAGAAACCACCAAAGAACAATTTCTTGATTGGTTTATTAAATCTCTCATCCCTGTGATTGCAAAGGATATAGAATCCACTTTTCCTTAATCAGAAGAGGAAGCCATCAACAAGGCCCAACAATTTGACCTCATATATGCTCAATGAGGTAACTTGTACAAAGTATTGTGTGATGCACCCAGACCCATACCATTTGGCCAAGACAAACTTGGGATGTCCCACGCAGTAGACGAGTTGATTGGTTCTATGACACATATCAACCCTTATGACCATGAATCACCCACTTATGGTGAAAATCAATATCCGCAACAATATGGAGGGATTTCTTATTACCCTCCTCCCACTCACCAACATTGATATCTTGTTGTTCCCTCTTAGTCGTTGGGGGGACCCCCATCGATACTCCAGATGCATCTGGTCTCTCAATCCAATACGGTTCCACCCCCAACCCCCGTATATAACCCCAAAAATAGTGGAAGTACTTCAAACTCCTATATGCCATATGTATCGTCTCCAAAAAACAACCCATATTTTCCATTTTCTAGTCCTCTCAAGATAGTAGCTCCTCCACCAGGACAACCACATTTTGGCATTAACTTGGTTCGACCCTATCCCATTCAACAAGTTCATGCTTTTGAATAGTTGAATATGAAAAATATGGCTCACCATCCAAATAATTCCAAGAAGAAAGGGAAAAATCGAAACAATAACAACCTGGGACTAGGAAGAATAACCCCCAACAAAATCACCCCACTGGGGGAAACCAGAATCAAGGAAACCAAAACCCCCAATGGGGAAATAATAACAATCAATCATGACAAGGGAATAAAAATAACCTCAAAAATAACTTCCCTTGCACTCTATGTGGTGAGTATGGACATTATACTCACCACTACCCCCAAATTATTGATTACAAACGAATGCAAGAATCCATTAACATGCAACGCCCTCCAGCACAACCTGCCCCTTAGTACGCCCCACAACATTATTTTCAACCACCACCTCTGACCTTTTTTCAAAACCCTATTCCACACCAAGGTGTGATGAATACCCAAGAAGATATAAACTCAACCCCACCACAAATGGGGAAATATAAAAACCCAGGTCCCAATCAACCTGGAAATATGGTCGATCACAATATCCTCCAAACCAGTGAGGAAGAGATTATTCTAAAAAAATGCAACTGTCCATATGTGATGCCAACTCACTCTTCCCCAACCACCTCATAAGCATCTTCCTCTACAATCGGAAAACCATTGATGATTCCCCTCCCTAACATTTAACCAAACCCTCGTATACCCCACATGTTGTTACGAAGAAATGTACATAAATCTCATGCTAGGGATGCCCATAATTACAATTTGGTCGTTGACTTAGCATAGTCTCCTCTAGCCATCTCTGTGATTGAGGTCTTCCAAACCTATCCATCACAATGAAAATCCTTTATTTCTGCCTTGGGGGAAGTCGACCTAGCTGATACTAGACTCATCACCTTTGATCTATATAATGGAGGACCATGCCTCCCCGCACTGGTAGTTTTTCAGATACCCGTCAAGATCTAGAAAATCATAGTTCATTAGTGCATCATTGATGAAGGTGCATCCACATCCATCATTTCCAAATTAGTATGACAATAACGTGGCTCACCTAATCTAGCACCATCAACCATCACTCTGAGAGATTATCATGGTAGACCATCGTCCCCTAAATGGATCTTCCAAAATGTCCCTGTAGAAATTGGGGGAAAAACCATCCTCATCGACATTGAATTTATCAATGCCCCACTTGATTACAATATTTTTTTGGACGTAGCTACATATATGCTATGAAGGAGATAACCATTTCTATGTTTTGTATGATGATGTTCCCCCACAACAAGAAAATCATCATCATTGACTAGATTACACATTACAATCCCAATCATTCCACCAACATTGATAACATACTCCCTCTTTTCCATGCCATCTTAGATGTTTTACCAGTCATTGACATTGGTCCTGGAATATTCAAGGACCCATCCTTGTTAGGGACTTATCATGGAACACCACCTCTCCTCAACCTTCTATTTCAGCTCAAGTGTGTGTAGTGTATTCTAATTGAACATATATTAGCAAGAATACTCCTCTCACTAAGGCCCCTCCCCACATCAAATTTCCACCAGACAGAGAACCACTACCTCAAGAATTCCCGAAAAATACCACCGCACCACTTATCCTAGATTTTCTCCCCCTCCAAGGGAAAATTAGGGTCTAGGAAACAATCCACTAAGACATTACCCAGATCCCATTTTTTTACCCCCCACCTAGTTTCCAATAATTCCAGGTAGCTACCACCCTCACCCCCAACTAGAGGAAACACCAGCACCACTAGGGGAAGACAAAGGAAGAATGAGCCCATAGCTTCACCCCCTCCCCGAGCTCAACCTCCTTGAGAACTATGAGAAAGAGAAGGGAACCCCACTAAAAAATGTCCTACTCTACCTGAGTTACACAATCTTATCTAGCTCCCCAAAGAAACCCCATTTCTTTCCACTCCACCAAGTACCTCCACCGCTACTACGAAGTCCTCAACCACACGCAAGAATGGGTTACAAACCAATTTTGCATGTACCATATTCTTAGAATATTTCCATTACACTCATTATTTCCCAACTCTACCTCAATTCCGCAAAACATTAGCCACAATGCGCCACACATCTCTACCTGAGCCCTCTCATGCACTCCTTACTGATTCTCATATTACTCACATTTGTTATATTTCTTCATCATTCTTCATGAGAATGCAATACCATCCACAATGTCTTGAAATTTTGTTTATGTCCAGTGGGCCATCACACCCTGCACATGACATCCCTTCTACGTCCTCACCTCTTGAGGAAAAAAACACTTACCCATTGATAGTTCCCCCTACCACCCCCCAGGATCCCCTATATTCTCCCATTTTCCACTATGATGAAGATATCCTGGAGGAATTGAATACCCATAATTTCCCATGCAATGTGCTCCATCATTGAGAAATTTTTCTCTCACACAAGGTATTTCACCCTCCTACCCAAGCCTCCCTGTGCGCAATCGAAACCAAGGATTTTATTCCACCAGGGCATATTGACTAGTTTAGAAATACTATCCCTGACCCTGATGCTTTTGAAGAAGTAAACATGGCCAAGATATCCCCTGGAGTCAAAATTGACACTTCCATTAAACTAGACATCGTAGAAGAGATTACCATTGGCACCACATGCTCCCCTGAAGAAATCATTCCTTAAAAATATCTATTTCAAGAATATTGGGATATTTTTTCCTGGTTATATTCAAATATTCCTAGCCTCGATCCTTCTACATTCGAACATCAAATCTACACATGGACGGACATCACCCATGTTCGTCAAAATAAATGCGCCCTCCACCAATCCAAAGTTGAAGCTATCAAAGTTGAAATTGACAAATTATGTGCTTTCAGGTTCATTTACCCCATTGCGTACACTTCTTGGGTCTCCAACCCTGTACCCATTAACAAAAAAAAGGGAACTATTCGTGTGTGTACGGACTTTCATGAACTCAACCATGATTGTCCCAAGGACAACCTCCTGACCCCTTTCATCAACCAAATAATCGATGTTTGTGCCAGCCATGAGGAATTATCCTTTATAGATTGGTTCTCTAGATACAATCAAATTCAAATTCACTTAGCATATCAGTACAAAACCACTTTTACAACCCCTTGGGGTACCTTTGCTTATCCATTCATGCCCTTTGGATTCAAAAATGTCGGTGCTACTTTCCAATGGACCATGAGATATGTTTTTCATGATCTTTCTCACATCATCCTTTCTTATTTGGACAACCGCATTGCTCGATCCAAAAAGAAAACCCAACATTTAGATGACTTACGCATTTTTTTCCAACGATGTCTCCAATATAATATCCTCTTGAACCCCCTCAAGTGTGTCTTTTGTGTCACTATCGGGCGGCTCACTGGGTTCATTTCCTCCCAACACGACATCACTATGGACCCCCTCAAGGTCCAGGCTATCACATAAATATGACCATCTAGGAATTTACACCAACTATAGCGCTTGCAAGGAAAATCCAAATTTTTACGTCATTTTTTCCCAGACTACGCCACTCGAACACATGGTTTTCTCCTCTTATTGCATCATGATATACAATTTCGATGGGATGAACATGCTCAAACAAATTTTGATAATTTAAAATCTTTCCTATCGAATGCCCCTTTGATTAGTCCCCCAGACTAGAATCTCCATTACATCCTCTACTTATCATCCTTTGTTGTTTCATTGGTAGGAGTCCTTGTCCAATTAGGGGATGATGGGCATGAACATGTGATTTACTACATTAGTAAAAACCTTTCACGACCACCCTTAAAGTATAATAATGATGAAAAACATGCGTTAGTAATTCCTTGTAGTCCAGAAACTGTGACATTATATTCTGCTTCAAACTACCAAGGTTGTAGCAGATTCCAACCCCATGCACTACTTTCTTATTCGACAACAAATCCACGGAAAATTTTCCCGATGGATCATTATCCTCCAGAAATACGATCTTGAGTTCTCCACTCCCAAAAGCAAGAAATATCTATCCCTAGTCGAACTCATTACGAATTTTCCCTTAGATGCCAAAGCTTCCTCCATCAATGAGGATTTCCTCGATGAACACCTTTTATTCATTCCCTATGATGATCTCTGGTACGATGAGCTTCTTGTCTACCTTCATAAAAAAATGTTTGGATCTCACCTCTCTCGCAATGATCTTCGACGCATTCACCATCAATCTCCTCAATACCTCCTCATTGGGGACATTCTTTACTAACGAGGGGTCAATACCATGCTTTGGTGATGTCTTACCATTGACAAAGTCGGCCGATTCTTGAATGATTTCCACAGTGGCTCTTGTAGTGGTCACCTCTCGGGTACGTCCACCCCCCAAAAAATCATCTGAGCAGGATACTTATGGTCCACTTTTTTTCATGACTGCATTCACACTATCAAGCGATGCGATAAATTCCATCTTTATGAAAAAAAAGCACGATCTCTACCAACTCTTCTACACCAAGTCATCACAACCGGCCCCTTTTGTAAATGGGGCATAGATATCATGACTTTCCATCCTCCATAAAGTAATCAATACAATTACATTGTCATGGAAGTGGATTATTTTACCAAATGGGTCGAAACCATGCCCATGTTTAACAACACTACTGACACAACAACAAATTTTTTATTCAACCATTTCATTACCTGGTTCATAATCCCCCAACAGTTAATTTCCAATCATTTTAAACATTTTGAGAACGAGATCTTTGTTGAAATCTGCTCAAAACTAGGCTTCACGCATGAGTTTGCCTCCCCATACTACCCTCAGTCCAACAGACAAGTTGAGGATGTCAATAAATTCCTCAAAACCATGCTACAATGCACTGTCAACAAACACAATACCAACTGGAATCATATGTTGTTTTACGCTTTATGGGCCTAGCACACAACAATCAAAACTACCACCAATTTTTCAGAGTTCCAACTCTTCCATGGGATCGAAGCCAACCTCCCTATCCAGTGTGACATCCCCACATTACACACTTTGATAGAGATCTTACTTGACACTGCTCCAATGGAGAAGAGCCTACTGACCTTATAATAACTTGATGAAGACCGTCAATCTTCATTACAACACATTGAAGCATCTAAAAAATGGTCCAAAGAGACCTTCAACCACCATGTCAACCTTCGCTCATTCAACAAAGGTAATCTTGTGTTAGCCTATGATATCTCCTGTAACACTCTCAACCATGGGAAATTTGAGTCATTATGCCACGACCCCTTCATCATCCAAGATTGCCTCACTAAAGATGCCTACATCTTGGCCTCTCCAAAAGGCTTCCCTCTCAAGGAACTCGTCAACGGGTTATAATTGAATAAATTTTACGCCTAAGCATAACCCGCCTACATTATTTTTCTCTTTGAACAAATTTGTAGAGTTTTTAGTCTTCTTTACTTCCACCACTCCTCATGTATGATTTATCACCCGTATTATTGACAGATGAATCATACATCATCCTACCACATTGGTTACAATGACGGTGCGAGACGTTGGACCCAGAATCTCACTTCGGTCGCTTGGGCCCTCCATACCCCCTCACATATACTACTCCATTCTAGTGGAATATGCTTAGCCCCGACCACCAATAACCAAGCCGAATATGACTTCGTCATTGGTATCCTCGCCGAGGCCAGTCACCACCACATTTGTCACCTTATCATTCTATTAGATTCCCATCTTGTCGTCTTGTAGCTCAACAACGTTTATCATGTTCATGATCCTTGCCTCTTCCACAAATACCTACAACATGTACTCCTATATTGAAACTTTGATTCCATCACATTTACACATATTCCAAGAAACCTCAATCAAGTAGCAAATGACATGGCTAACCTAGTATTAGATCGACATTTATCACTTGAAAAACATCATATACACATCATACATTTTTCAATAGATAGAAATAGACATCATACATCATAAACAAACAAAAAAAGAGATGAATGATCAATGTATACATCATATATATCATCAAGGTCATAAATGTTTTACAAAAAATAGATGTACAACTGCCAGTAGGATCATGAGTCCCATCATCCCTATGAGTACAAAAAATGGGTATCAACTGCCCTATAAAAAATCGGGCTCCCAAACCTGCACATCCAAAATCAACGCTCATGGTGCCCCTAAATCTCCCTCCCAGGTGCTCTGTCAGCCAAAGGTGCCCCACCATCTTGGGGCCCTCTAGCTCCAGGAGGTAGTTGACTAGTCATAGCTTCCCTCTCCATTGTTGCCTTGCAGATCAACACTCGCCACTTCGTTGGTTACCCCACACACTGGTCCAAGACCTCCTCATCCTGGATATGGTCTTGTTAGCACTAAGAATCACCCTCATATTGCAATAGGATAATCCCAGTACCCATCAAAAGGTTTGTAAATGTAAATTAATGATTAAAGGTCAAATGGACAAAACTCAACATAAGAATGTTTTAACATAGATATCTTGGCTAGCATGCATAAGGAAATGAGGTTTTGATTAAATTCAGTCAGTTCTCTAAGGATAAAGGTGAATATAAGAAATAATTAGTGAGGAAGGTGGATAAGTCTTCTACAAGCATCAGTTCTTCAAGAAGTTAGGTGAAGAAACACTTAGTCACAAGAACTTCTTGATCATAAAGTTTAAAACACTGAAAAATATTCATAGAAACATTATAATCAAACATCCAATATATCACAACCAGAACATCTCATATGGATCATCCAATCATGAGAATTTCAGAATAAGAAGAAACAAGATGATGAAAAGAGGCTAACTTCTATTAATGAAAATATCTCAGGTCTCATATATAACCAGAGAACAACTCTGTTTAGTCAAAATATTATAAAATAAAGATCTCTTCTAAACCATTCCAACCCAACATATCATTCATATGACGTATTTATAACCCAAAAAAATCGACAACAGTTAGAGGTGCGAGTTGGCCTTCCTATACTAGGATTCTCCACAAAAATCTACTAGTCTAACATATGTACAAGTAGATCTAACAAACTGCTAAAATCAAGGAACATGTTGGCAACAACTCTAACAAGATATGAATGACATGCTTTGTTGTTGTTGGGTGCATCTTCTCCAGTTCCATGTGTTCTCCAAGCTTGTATGCTGAACTCCAACTGCCACATGTTGATCCTTTATTCTCTCCAAATCATCAAAGCCAAGAAGAAGCAATGAATTCAAAACTACTGACTGTAACATTCAGTTCATAGCACCATTTTGTAGTGCAGCTCGTAGAAAATTCTGTAGCACCCACCTCTTTAAAACTATTTTGCATATGATTCTGTAGCACATTCGGTAGCAGATTCTATAGAACCCTCCTATAAAACTACTCTGTAGATTCGGTAGCACCTTTTTTGTGTCTGGATAGGTGATTTTGTAGCACCTTTGGTAGCAAAACTATAGAACAGCCCGTGTAGATGATTTTGTAGCGCCAGGCGCTACAAAATCTCTATGTTTTTCCTGTGTTATGCAACAAATCCTCAAAAACACAAAATGCCTTATTAGATGAATTATGAGCCTGTAGATGCCTCGAGTAGGTGGTAATATAATATATCCCTTAACAAATCAAGCTTGCAAAAAGTAATCACCACCAAAAATGGATCTTTCATCCTCTCCATTTACCTTCTCAATTTGGAACTCCTCCTTGTTGCAAGAGAACTTCCCTCTGTCACAATAGCATCTCGTTCTTTTGCATGGGAACTCCTATCTACTATAGGGGAATTTCTTTCTATTACAGCTTGTGCTAGAACATTTAAGTTCCTTTGGGCTAGATTATCTTTGAAGCACTACAATTCTTCTTTGATATTTATGTTTTGGGACTGAATGCTTCTATTTTTCTTGTACATAGTCTTAATTTTCCTATGGAGAGGCAATAATCTTCTTGTGGAAAACCTATCCAAATCAAGGGTTTCATTATACATGTCCATGATCTCCTTCGTCTTCCTTCTCTTAATCAAATTTTCTTCCTTCAAATGGGCAACTTATTTTCTAGTATCCTTGAGTTGTCTAATAAATCTCTTGAAAGTGGGATTATCAGGGGGAGAGATGATGTTTATGACTTCAATAGGATTCTCAGTAGCTTCCCCCTTACCTTTGTCTTTCATATTAACAAATTTTTTGGTCATGACCTCAATAGGCTTCCCAATAGTGTCACTTTTACTTTTAACTTTATTTGGGACTAAATCCTTGCATATGACTTTTGTTTCAACAACTTCCTTGTGGGTTGATGATATAGTAAAAAGCTTCCTGACTCTTGTCTTAGCCATTGTATTAGGTGAATGGAAATGCAATTTTCTCCCCTTCTTGGTTGTGGTTTTGGTTGATGAAGGAAATTCTTCTATTTCAGGTGCAGGATGAGGTGAAAATTCTCTTTGTGGGGAGTGATGGACCTCCTTCTCTTCCTCTTCAAAATCCTTTGGATTTTATTTGTCTTGGGAAGTAGGTTTTCTCTTTCTCTTCTTAATTTTTTCTTCTTGGGAAACACTACTAGATGGATAAGGGATTTTCATCCAGGATTGAGGAGTGGAGTCTATATCTAGTTGAAGATCAACAAAGACAATGAATTGTTCCCAAGAAAGGTTTTTTTTCTTCAATTCTTCTATAACAAGCATCATGTTCAACTTAAAGTGGAAAACACTAGTGTCCACAGCCTTCGACTTGGCTTGGATCCTATCAACCATATTTCCCATACTTTTGAATAGATAAAAAGTGATATTCCTTAAATCCTTACTAGTGAAATGTAGCAAGAGCCGAATGTGATAATGGTATATCATGTTGAATATGCCCTCGCATGTAGAATAACTATGGATAATTTTCAACATTTTATCAAAACTACCAACTAGGTGGGTCATGGGCACTGCCTTAGACAAATTGTATTTCTGATAGTCTGTCTTGAGGAAATCCTGGGAAAAGGCTTCATTGAGAATTATGGATATGAACGACCTCTCACCAATGTTGGGTATCTCATTGACTACTGCAATAGTGGCCTCAGATACCTCCAACTCGAGGGTTCCTACCTTGGTCTTAGTGCCATCAAAGTTTAAGGAAAATTTTCTTGCTACTTCAAGGTGTCCCCTGTGCATGTTTTGACAGAAAGATAGGAAACCAACCCTTTGGAAAACCTCCTTGATCATAGGCTCAACATCAAACAGGTGCATGTCATAAGGCTCATTCCTGACCACACTCCCACTCTTGTGAAATTTCTTCTTTTGAGGTGTATCCATGGATAGAAGTAGGAGATAAAAAATTTTAATGCTATGAGAGGTAAGGAAACCAAAAAAAGGCAAAGGTATTTTAAGATTTGAAGGTGATCCTTAATCGGGATTTCAGGGCATACCTTCAATTCACTTTTGAATTAACAAGAGATTGGTTGGATGGATTAAAATGGGAAAAAGATAAGCTGAGAAATGATATGTAGGGAGACTACACTGTTCAATTTTAGACTATCAGCAAGCCACCATACAAGGTCATCAAATCTTCAAAAATCAAGGGCTCCTAATGCTTCACTGCAAGTAGACTTGTGAGATGAAAATATAGGATTACACAATGAAAAAGGAAAGATAATGTTGGACTTATGAGCATATAAGATAGCAATAGTTTGACAGGGAATTTGCAGTGCTGGAACAAGCGATCCATAACAGAGTTAGCAGTAGTTTCTATAGAGTTGTGTGGACAACATGAGACATGATGATAAATGGGCGTTCAAAATTCTGAAGAAAATTGACTCAGTTCCAGCGGAGGGAAAATTCAACATGAAAATGGCTATGGAGTCTGTGGAAGAAGAGGTAAATAGGATGGTAGGTGGGAGAAGATAAAGTTTGCAGTGCCAGGTGCTACCAAAAGATAAGACAGAAACACCTTAATGACCCTCAACAAATCTTGAATGGCTCATGAAGTACCTATACGTTATATCTTGTTAATGGATGATCTGCAACAAGCTTGGAGTCGTTTGCATCCACCTCAATCTTCTTTTCACCTCAAATAGTTAATTCCATAGTGCAATCTACAACTCTATCTGGTCTAGTAGTTTGAACAACATCGAGCTTAGCAACATGATTTTAAATTTGGTAAACAGTTAGAACCCCATAAATGACAAAATTACAATATTCCTTATGAAGACAAGGGTGCTAAAAACAATAAAAGACATGACATCAGGTTCATGATTGCGAATGATGATAAAGAGGCAGACTGTACAAACTTGTGCTACAGAAAAACCTAGTGAGTTGGCATCATAGTTTACAAAGTTTGATTTGACTCCTTAACGAGAAAAGTGACAGAGTGGAGAGGATCAAGTATATGAATGGGTGGAGTGACTTGTCAGATTTGTAGAGTCATGGGGTTGATAGTGTTAGCTGTCAAGTCAAGTAACGAGTCAAGGATATAAACCACAAAATGAACCTAGGGTATAGACCATATGTGTGGGTCAAAATGTGAACCAAGTCCCAAGCCTTTATTTGTTTAGACTAACCTAAGAAAATCATAAAGAGAAAATAAAAAAAAATGAAAATACTAATGGGAAAAAATTAAAACCTAAGGAGAAAATTGATCCATGACAACTTCATGTGATAATAAGGCCCATACACTTTCTGGATGGTCTTGCACTGACGCCATCTCACCAATTTCTCTACGCAACCCTCGGCTCTACGGCATGGATGATTTTAGGGGCTAAATTTCGCTCATGGGCT
>ML788560.1:0-126192 GCA_009831015.1 Picea engelmannii | reverse complement strand
TTTTCCATCACCTTAATCTCTCATTATCCTATATATATATATATATATATATATATATATATATATATATATATATATATATTAATGGTGAATCTAAATGATGGATAATGATAAATTACTATGATGAATGCATGCTTATAAATAGAAAAAATGAAAATATATATACATTTATTATAAACAAATTGTCGTGTATTCCTTAATCTTAAATTTATAGAATAACGAAAATGATAAATGGATTCGCTTTCCGTAATTTAATAATCCCTACCGCCTGTACCATTAATAAAAGTTACGCATGTAAAAATAAAAGGGAATCATTAATGAGCACACTTACTCTTTGAGTTTAAAAAAAAAAAAAATTAATAAAAAGAAACGTAAGAAAATAAAAAGGAAAAGGGGGGGGGGAACCTAAAAGAAAGAGGATTTATGGTTTGAGACTGGATAAAAGAAAGGGAGAAGGGGAAATAAGGGGAATTTTTCAGCTATTGGTATTGTGATGCTGCCAGATGAGAGACTGGACTGATTTCTTGTAGGAGTTGGGGATTCTCAGCTGACTTGAGTGGTAGCTCAGCCTTGGAGGTGAGCTGAGAAGCTAGCTACTGTCGGGATTGTGTGTGGCCCCTTTGCGGCTCGGGGGGCTAAGGGGGAAGGAGAGTACCCCTAGCATTTGGTTGGGAGGTACCGGTGAGTCCTCTATGGTTAGCGAGTGGGAGCAGCACTGAAGATGGAAGCAGCAGAGAGCACAGGAGTCAATTACGGAAAACAAATAAGACAAAGGTATGCTCCTGAACTTAGTAAGGTAGAATGCATAGTGATTATTGTTGAGATTGTGATTGTATGGATGTAAATGTCCTTTCCTCGTCCTTAAACTCAGAAGATTCTTGTTTTTATAATCAGTTCAGTTTAGGGTTACTGGTAAATAGTTGGGGTTAGGGTTATTTCATTTTTTTTTTCATACGGGTACAGTTTAGGGCTGGGTAAATTTGTATGGGGTTTAAGGTTATTTTGTTTCTGTTTTATATGGCTCAGTTTATGGTAAAAAATATATATATATTTGGTGGGGTGTGTGGTTACTGTTTTGGGTATGGGCGTTTCTTGTATGAATGGGAGCGTTCTGTAGTTTGAGGCTGTATTATATAGCACAGGGGCATATTTTATTCGGTGGGCATCTCTAATGTTATTGTGGGCGTATGCGTGTTAACGGGGGCGTGCTGGTATTCACCTGAGAGAAACATAGACATCTCATTCCTCAATGCCATATTTTCCATTGGATGTCTTCTTAGATGCTTAACAGTTAGGGCTTGGGATGTATGCCGAACAATGAGGGGATTTTCCGCCGTTGAGGGTTGACCAGGTAGAAATATTTCAAACTAGTTCCCATATTTACTTTAGTTACAAATCTGTGTTGAGACCTGTGACTTCGACGTCTCTGTTATATAGCGAAAAATTTGATAAGCCAACTGTCTCTCGGCTTCCTGTTCTCATTCTCAGCGTTGGTATACAATCAAGAGACAATTAAACATGTTCTCCTTCCCAACTCAGTCTTTTCGTGAAACTGTTAATAAAATACTACCCTCTAGTTGATCTTTTAATGAAAAATTTCGATTTCGATTGATCTTGGTCTACCTTCATGAATCTGTGTATGCGTGACGTTGGCGTCCTAGTAACAGTCTTTTTGGAACACTGCAGTATTTCCTATACTATGGAATGTGCCTTTTCTCGAAATAGTGAAGAGTTGGTATGTTTGCCATAAGCCTTTTTATTTAGTCATCATCTTTAATCATTTTCATTATGTTATTACAAATTATAATATTAATGCATATTAATTGACCAGCATTGCACTAAAGATGTTTGTCCCCATTAAAAACAATTGACCTCATATATCCCCAACTTACGGGTATCAGACTATTAATGATGACTCAGATTGTTAGTTATAGCGTATCCTATTACCTAATAAGATTACTGTGTATATGTCTCGCCTGTGACGGTCACGGTCACTGGTTGTAAAGTGAAAGTCCCTCGGTAAGCAACCTGGTTATTTTTATTTTCTCAGAAAGTTTATTATTTTTATTTCTCAAGAAAGTTTAATATTTTTACTTGTTCAGGAAAGTGTTTTAAACTCGTCATAGGCCTCGATTTTATTCCATTTTAATTCTGGAAGCGTTTTTCTTCAGATGTTCCGGTCATTAGTTTAATTCGGCAAGCGTTTTTATTTTCTTCTTATGATCTTATCGTTATTTTAATTCTGCAAGGGTAAACTTGTCAGAGACCTGGCTTTACAGAGACTGATTGGGTGGTTCAATGGGTTAGATATACTTGGTTGATCGGGAAAAACTTTCTGGTATGCGTGCGCCAGACTAGGTGAATTAATCCTCTGGCTGATTCTTTTGCCAATCTAATTTAGGGTTGATAAGTTCATTATATTACAGGCTGGAATAATCGTGAGTAGGCCCATAAGTGGGATTTTTAATTGTAATAAATTATACTTGCCGCCTCAAAATCCTAGGATCTCGCTGGAGCGATCCTTGGATCATCTACCTGGTCGTATGTTTTTAGATTAGGGTTAAACATTGATGCATGGAGGGTAAGGTAGTTTCAATTTAATGCAAGGCTTGATTTTGATCGGTTCGAGGCCTGCGCCTTCTTAATGGTGCCATCGACCTGCTAACCTGAGACAGAGCCGGAACCTACACCTACCACCTCACGCGCCTTGACCTAAGGATAAATGGTCTTGAGTTATTAAATTGATTATTAACTTAGACCTGGACTTTAGCATTTATTTCGAATGATTACTTAGAACGTGAGTTTATAGGTTTTTAGTTGATGCTAAATTTCAAAACACTTTGAAATTTCAAGTAATATGGCCGTAGCAGGTCTAAATCTGGTTAAAAATAAATGGGTTAGTATGTGCTATGTATCAGTGTAGTTAAGGTTATTTCAATGGAAATTATCCGTTAATTATAATGTATGTTTTAAATGGTTCCTTATTGATTAAGAATTTGTTTTATTAGATTTAAGAGAAAATATTATTTCATATAATGTAATTGAGTATGCGAATAATCCGTATATATCAGGTATGAATGAACAGTGAGATATGCAAGTAATCTGTAGGTATTATATATCAATGAGGTTAAAGGGTAACTGGTGTTGTGTATTATAACTTACGTTTTTAAAATTGTGCTTTATTTATTAAAGGTCCTTTTTATTAGATTCAAGAAAATATATTCCTCCTATAAATATTTGAGTATTCAAGTAATGGTTTTAGGGTAGCTTAGTCTCATGGGAGGAAGAAGTTGAATAGTGTAGTTCTTAATTGATTTGATAATGAAATTACTATGAATAATGTTGGGTTGTTGATCAGTAACCTAATGGTTTAGGGTAGTTGGGTCGATGTGAAGGAAGAAGTGGACAAATTGTAATCTTAATGATTTTTATGATGAGTTTATGGTTATTAATATTGCTTAATTACAATGATTATACTTGTTTAAATTGCAATGATAATAGGTGTTTTAAATCGCCATGTTAATATTTGTTTAATTGAATGCTCATGATGATGTTTAATTTGCAAGGTTATTATGCATTAAATTGAAGTGTTAACGATAATATTTGTTTTAAGTTGTAATGTTAATGATGATGGTTGAATCGCCATGTTAATAATTGTTTAATTGAAATGCTCGTGATGTTGTTTAATTCGCAAGGTTATTATTAGTTTAAATTGAAGTGTTAATGATAAGATCTAAATTGCAATGCAAATATTTGTTAGGTTATTCTAATGTATAGTAATAAATGGGTAGGAAGAGCAAGATAATATGGAGAATGTAATGTTCGGGGGTTTACCATTAGGGTATTGAAATCGTTGCTCATTTATGGTGATTAACAGAAAAATGCAATGCGCCTGTGATTATTGCTTGTCCTTGATTCCTTGATCTAGTGCCTAATGACCTTATAACTAATAATGGGGGTTGAGAGTATTGGTTTTTACCTTAGGATAAGGTCTTCGTCAGTTAACAATAATTAATGGTGCAATCGATCTTGACGGATGTCTTTGGGTCTCAATAGAGGTCGATCGTTATTAGAGTCCTCCTGACTTGCGTCTCCCGTAGAGGTCTTGATTGTCCCTGATTTGTAATACTTGGTGGAAGTGCATTGCGTGGTTTTCTTGTGTTGGGAGGGATGTAGATACCTTTAGTAGCCTTAGTATATTGTTTGTGTGTTCTTCTGCGCCAAGAATCCAGTGCCGTATCAAGAGTCTCGGGCCCTTAAAGGCAGGGTTTCCACTCTTGCGACACACCTGAGGGGATTACTAGTTTCTGCCTGAGCAGTCGGCCAGGAGCCTGTCTAATCTTCTTTTGAGAAGACATAAGACTAAATGCCCTGCTTTCCTGTGCAGAAATAGTAACCCTAACACCATGGATTCTTCCCTTTGTGTTCTGACTGTGCAACCCCAATGTATCTTAATGTTTGTGTTGTGCGCCTCATGCCTATGGTCGTATCTTGTTGCAGATTACTCCTTGGGAGCCTTCAGTCTTCTTGTGTTGAACATCGTGCTTGCGTCTTGTTGGTTGTCGAGTGGGGACGTGGAGTTCAGTGTGTCTGTTTCCCCACCTACATGTGCGCACACACGGTTAAAACAAGAAAAAAAAATTGCACCTGTTGTCAGAGTATTTGTCCTTAACTAGGAGGGTTGTTACAAACACAATAGCGTAACCACCTTCTTGTCATATTCAAACTTTACTTCCATATTAGTTAATTGATAGATCAGAGTATTGAATACATTCAAGTGATTAGTAATATTTGTTTCTTCTTTCATTCGCAAATTGTACAACTGTCTCTTCAAGAAGATTTTGTTTGACAAGTTCTTTATCGTATATAGACTCTCCAGTTTGTCCCACAAACCTGTCATCGTTGTCTCTTCAGCGATGTTAAACAACACCTTATCTGCTACACACAAACGAATAGTACTGAGGGCTCTTGCATCCAAATCTTGTGAGTCCTTATCTATCGTGCTTGTCGATTTCTTTGACATTCCAGCCAAGGCCTTTTGCTATCCTTGTTGCACAAGAAAATCACGCATCTTGAGCTTCCATAACACAGAGTTATCCTTACCATTGAACGTTTCCACCTCAAACTTGGAACTCTTCACGCTCACCATTAACACAAAAAACTCCAAAACCAGTACTTATAAAACTGAACCTTTTTGTAATGAAGAAATTTTATTATATTTAAGGGTAAACCCCAAAAATTATAAAATTTAATTAAAAAATTAATAAAAAAAAACTTTATTAAAAAACTTTTTATTAAAAACCTTAAACTCTTCCACTTCACCTTTTTTACATTCTTAAAAAAAAAAATTCCACCTCACCTCACCTTTTTATATTATAAAACTCACAACCATGTCTTAAAACTCACGACCATAATAAGACAAGAAACCTTTTACCATCAAATTTTTATACCATAATTTTTTTTTATACCATGCCAAACACACCTCACCTTTTTATATTATAAAACTCACGGCCATGTCTTAATGCTCACGACCATAATAAGACAAGAAACCTTTTACCATCAAATTTTTATACCATAATTTTTTTTTTATACCATGCCAAACAAAAACTTAAATTTTTCTTTAGACATAGTCGCACCAGGTATGAGTATCACCCGCGACGATTTCAATTTGTCGCACGTTGTACTACTATGAGCCTACGACGTTGCCGCACTTTGTACAGTGTATGGCCTGCGACATGTTGTGTACGTCCCGTAAGGATTCTGTTATCGTCGCACTGTTCCACAGGGACGACCCACGACGATGTAATAAAACTCATCCTCAGCTCTCCACTTCCACTTCATTCGGCTCGGCTCTTCGATTTAATGACCATATTCTTTTCTACTTTTCTTTCTGCTCCTTCAACTCTGAGTTATGATACCACTTGTTGTGCAGCGAAAGAAAAACATAGCATCTATAACAAAGCATAATCTAAGCAAGATCAAACACGCATAAAACCAAGCACATCAATCATACACTTGACACACTGATTTATGTAGAAACTCAAATCGCGAAAAACCACGAACAATGATTATCGATCTTCTTTTTATTCAAGGGAGAATTACAATAGTCTTCATGAACATACAACGATCCTCTCCTCACACAATGTACTCGCTTGCACTCTCATGTGCATATGCATGTGCATCATCATATGTATCTGCACGTGACTGCTTGAAGAAATAAGAAATTTGTTGACATGTTTCCAAAAAGATTTTAATAATTTATAACTTAACCAGGCTGGTGACCCATGTTATCTTTGAACACCGAATCTTCATATTCTTCAAACAAATCCTTGTCCGAAAACAAAATTAATATGACTTGTCCACCACTCACGTCAAGTTATGGTTTTGGTATCCTTACATAATTGATTGTTAATTTATCTACGGTTGACTGAGATTTTAGTGTGTTGACTTCCACCATAATTGTTATTATAGTGGCCACCTATAGGGGCCATCATTGTCACTGGCAGTCCAGTTCACCGAACAATTCATCTGCTCCTTAACTTGGTAGAGGTTCCCAGTTGTATTCTTGATAGTTGTATTCTCGATATTCGTTTAAAATATGATGGACTAATAGTCCTTACAATGGTCAAAGGTAAAAAATTTCATGTGTGGATGTCTTGGTTACCATGGTGGATTTCCGATGATTTTTCTGGGAGTTCTATTGTAATTTTTTACTCGCCTTTTACACGAAGGTCAGCAGGCTTGGAGTTTCGATTCTTCCAAGCCCGTTCTCTTATCTTTTGGAAAAATAATAGAAGGTAGCACAATACCTAGGATTTCATTATGTTTACCCCATGTTATCATAAACATATATTATATGCAATGTATTATAGAGAATTCATTGGGTTGTTATTTGCTAGAAAGTTAATCCGTTTGCGTCCTGTTTTAGGCATAGTGCCTTTGGCTTACACAAGTTTCGATCGCAAACTGGATTTGATGGTTTCTCAGGGTATATATCGTTAGCCATAGCCTTTGGTTCCTTGGGATGTACCTATGGACGCTAAGCCTTTTCTCTTATTTCAAGAATTACAAAGAAATATTTAAACTCGATGGAAAAATAGCATACCTTCAATAATATCCCTACAGGGATTTGCGGCCATAAACATTTAGAGTTCGGTTGTTTTGAATCTCAAAACCGTTGTTAACTTTGGATATGTACGATTACATTCCCATGTCATTAGATTATTTTTATGCAGTAGGTGTTATTTTATTTCATCTACTAATTTTTGAACTGAGCTTCAAGACAAGTACTAACAACCCTCATGGACACCACATAAGTTAGTATAAGAAGATTTCATATCATGAATGGGAACACAGTCACAGTCTTTCCATGTCAGATAAAAAGGTTAAGTAATTCAAATCCTACCTTCGAAAGTCACAGAGGGTGAACTCTAACTACACCAGAGTGTTAGCTACTTTTATTCGCATGAAGAAGTGTCGGTCGGTTTCCCGCGACCTATTTTTATTTCGTAGTCGACATATTTTTAAATTTTAAACTTTTATAAAATGATCTCAACATCTTGGAGCATGTCGAGGGTTTCCGTGATATTTACAGAGTTTCATTCTTATTTTTATGATGTACATACTTTTTATTGTTTGGTCTTCGACTCCTTGTCTGTCATAAGAATCCCGGGTTCAATTTTAACAAGAATCCCGATATTATTCAATATTATGTTTGGACTAAATATTTTAGAAATATATAATTGGTATATCCCTTGTTCTTCTTGGCTATGTGTTTGTCCTTAAAATGCTTAGTTAAAGAAAGATTTCTTAGAAATGTTTTTAACTATTATACAGTGACTCTCAAATCATAACTTTAGAATAGGATGCTGGCTATAATTCTATACTACCTACCTACCCCTCTCTCTCTCTATATATCACATAGATTCATTGCTGCTATTCTTCCTTCAAAATGAATTCTTATACCCTCATACACATTAAATAGAAAATTATATATAATCAATGCATTAATTTTTTTCATGTATCTAGTATTTAGTTTTAGCAAACTCATAGTTATATCAATTCTGTAACATATCCCTTCGTTATGACAGCAAAGTAAGTACAACAAAGTAAGTACAAAGAGGTAGGTATATTTTTTTTGAAATAAAGGTTAGGAAAATGTTAGGACACATAATTCATCAATCATGACCAACTGAAAACATCATTACTTTTAATCAATCAACTCAACACATAACATAAGGAAACTACCCGCCCATTATATCCTGCATAGTTAGGACCTCCAAGACACATAAGCAACCCTCAAGTCCAAAATTCATTCAATCGATTTTGACCATTTAAGGTCTGAGGACTAGTGATTGTTCTGAGGAACAACCAGGTATCTATATTCCATTAATCCAAATATAAACCGCAATTCAAAACTAGATGTATCATCATATTTAACCATTAATTCTTCGTGAAGCAATAATAGAATCTACTATAGTTAGTCAAGCTTCAAGCAACCATTAAGTGCAAATGAGCAAGAAGATATTACATAAAGAGTAATGAAAACCATAAGTAAAAAAATATATTCTTAATGTGGGAAAGAGTTCTACGATCATCAGTAGTAACTAGTAAAATCTGGTTCATTCAAGTCAACCATCAATTATCAAGTCCTTCAAGCTTCTTATTAAGGTAAAATCTTCATGTTGCTCGACTATACCTCTTTACATTATGAAATAAATAACCTTTATTATAAATCTATAAGGAAAACAAGGTTTAATTACATATCCAAAAGTAGGAACCTTTAAGAAGATCAGAACTCTCTTTAACCGAGACAACAAGAACTCAATACAAAATTCATATTTAATTATAAGATTCCATAATCAAGTCAATTTTCTTGATAACTCCTAAGGAATTCAATACTATTTGTGAGTAGTTTCATAAGGCTATGGAAATCAACTTAAAAAGCAATTAATGATTTAAAGTTGCTTTGTGTATATTCCTTTCTAAAAAGAACCCAAAAGATCAAGTTATAAAGCACTAAGATAAGACTTCATTTACCATGCTACATATCCATTGTAAGGAATTTAAAGAAGAGAAACCATGTTTAAGCAATAAAGATTCATATAATAACTTACATATTCTTTTATAAAACATAAGAACATAAAATCTTCTTAAAGCCATTCATAAGGGCTCGATGCTAAAATTATACAACCATTTAAGAACGGCAGGAAGATAGGGTAATCATTCCACTTTATTTTATTACGGTATAATAATGAAAAATGGGGACTTAATGACATAGACTAGAAACTACCATTAAAAGTAAAATAATGAATAAAACAACAAATAATCAACACAAGAAACCACCAAAAATGTAAGGAGAAACCTCAGGCTCCAAAGTGCACCATGCGTCATAAAGGCAGATCAATAGATAGCTAGCCACTCGTTCTCTAGATCACCAAAGGAGAGCCCAATATCGCAAATAATTTATTAAACCAATCAAGAAGGATTGTTGAGAAAGGAGCGAAATTCGCACATGCATAGATATGGAAGATTTTCCTTTTCAAAATCAATCGCTCAGCCCTTTTTGAAACAACCAAACCTTCTTGGAAAAGTTACCTGTCACGAATGGTCGAAGGGGAGAAAAATCACAATGAAAGAGAAATATGTGAGAAATAAAACCAGAGTGACAGAGATAAAGGCGCTTGAAATGAAAAGTTAAGGATTAGAACGATCTAGACTAGTCGCGTGAACAAGAGCCACTTGGAAATAATGGAGTAAGTTCCGGTTGTAAGCACCAGTTATAAGCTTCAGTTGTGAGAGTCAGTTGTAGGCATGCTAAGAGTCAGTTCTTAGTTAAGACTCTAGTTGTCTTTGGTTTGCATGTAACCGACTTGTAAGAGTCTTTTCCTATATAAAGATGTAATTCGTCTTCATTGAATAATACAGAAGTGAGCAAGCATAGCCTCACTCTGTGTTTGTTTCGCATATGCATGTTGAGTTTAAACTTTATATGGAACATAAAGTTTATTAAAAGTGATTTGTTTTTTATAGTGGATATCTTGTATAAAGAGGTGAAGAGGGAGTTATAAGTTTTTTCTTTAAAAAGTGGATATTTTGGATATTAAGGTCCATGCATATGCATGTGAGGTGGTGTTTTTGATTTAAAGGTGAATGCATGCATGATTTAAGTTGAGAATAGAGTAGAGTTGGACCAGTGGATCCGAAGGTAGAGCGACGGACTCCTCAGCACAAAAGACAACTCGACAGAAAGTTGCATATCCTTGGTGATTTACTTTTAGAGAATATCTTGCAGCGATGGAAAATCCATTTGCAGAGACCTACCTCAATGAAGCCAACAAGTTAGATGGCTCGAATTTCATTAACTGGAAATTCAAGATGAAGACACTCATGGAGGGCTATGGTTTCTGGAACATTGCAAAGGGAACTTAACTGAAACCTGATGCGGTTGCTGGTGCGACAGCAGCACAGGTCCAAGATTGGGAGAAGCGCGAAAACAAGGCAAAGGTATTGTTGCGCATGTCAGTTAAAGATAACATAGTTCCACATATTAGAGATGCTACAACTTCTGCTATAACATGGACAACTCTTAAAGCATTGTATGAAACTAGCAACACAAATCGCATTTTGTTTCTGAAAACTAAATTGCTAGGCATTAAGATGGATGGAAATGAATATGTTAGTTCATTTTTGGGTCGCATTAAAAAGGTGAAAGACAAGCTAGTAAATATAGCGGAAACTGTTTCCAACACTGATCTAGTGACTATTACCTTAAATGGTATGCTAGAAGATTATCATATGTTCATAACAGGTCTCGAAGCAAGGGAGAAACCTCCTACGTTTCAAGAACTGACGGGTATTTTACTGCAAGAGGAAGAGAGGCATGGGAATATGAAGCCTCGGAGTAAAAATTTGGCACTATGGTCAAATAATTGATCTGCGAGAGGGATATCAAGAGTAAGAGGTAGAGGAGGCAGTTCATGGGAGAGAGGTAGTTCATCGTAGAGAAGACAATCTCCAAATCAAGGTATGCAATCTGATAGCAATGAGTCTAAGAGTTGTTTTTATTGTGGTCGACCTGGACATATGGTTAAAGACTGTCATAAGAAGAAAAGTGATGAGGCTAGGAATAAACCTAGAACACATTTAGGTCATTATGCAGAAAAATCTTCAAATCAAGATCTCTGATTATTTATTGCTAGTGATTATATTGATGAACCCCCGAATATTGACTCACGGGATCTTAGGTTGTTTGTGTCTAACACTGCTTTATCTATTGAAATGGATGATTCTGATGCCTAGTTTGTCGATTTCGGAGCATCAGTACATATGACTTTTAATAAAAATTGGTATGCTAATTTTAAAGAAACACATAATGGTGCCAACATATATCTTGGAGATGACCGCGCTCATCAGATTAATGGATATGAAGACATTCCTGTGACATTTTCGAATGATACTGTTCGTCACATTCACAATGTGGTGTATGTGCCAGGAATAAAGAAAAATTTCATCTCTGTGTCCACCATTACAGATCAGAACTTGAAGGTTGAATTCTTCAAGAATTATTGCATAGTGAAGGATCTGTTGGACCACTTCCAAACTGTTGCAACGAGAGTCAAAGCAGGAGGTCTATACAAACTTGATGTTACCAGCAAAGCACATCATGCACTGACTTCTGCAACTATGTCAACAAAGATTCTTTGGGATCAAAGGTATGGACACATCAATCATCCTGATTTATTGTTATTACAGAAAAATAATATGGTTGAAGGACTTCCCAGGTTAAAGAATGAGAAGGTTGCTTGTTATGGATGTGCATTAGGAAAGATTCACAGAGATGAATGCCCCTCTAATCTTGATAAGAAAAAGAGATATGTGTTAGATCTTGTGCATATTGATGTTTGTGGGCCTATGCAGACTAGGTCTTTAGGAGGTGCATTTTACATTCTGTTATTTATTGATGATTGCACGAGATACACATGAGTTTACTTCCTTCGATGAAAAAGTGATGTTTTCGAGTACTTTAAGGAATTCTGAACCATGGTGGAAAAGCAGACAAGAAAATCCATCAAAATCCTCCGTTCAGATCAAGGGGGAGAGTATAAATCAGGGGACTTCAACAAATATTGAAAAGATAATGGAATAGTACAACAGTTTATAGTACCTCACACTCCACAGCAAAATGGAGTCACTGAAAGGAAAAACAGAACTCTGGTAGAGTGTGCACGTAGTATGATGAAATATAAGAATATCTCAAATGCATTTTTGGTTGAAGCCATAAATACTACAATTTATTTATAGAATAGAAGTCCAACAAGGTGTATTGATAATGTTACTCATTTCGAAGCCTTGTATGGTTCCAAACCTGCAGTTCATAATTTGAAAGTATTTGGGTGTAAGTCTTTTGCACATATTCCAAAAGAGAATAGGAGGAAATTGAATGCTAAAGCCACTAAATGTATTTTCATTGGGTACTCTTCTGAATTTAAAGCATACAAATTGTTTTATCCTGCTACTCACAAAGTATTTGGAAGTAGAGATGTACTTTTCCATGAGCAGGAAGCATGAAATCATGACGACAACAATCATGTGGAATGACAGAGAAGTTAATTGATGAAATCAAGGAGCAGTTATCAAAGGTATTTGAAATAAAAGATCTTGGTGAGTTACATTACTGCCTAGGTCTTGAAGTTTGGAGAAATGCAGGCCAAACTTTTGTTTGTCAGAGTAAGTATATCAGAGAAATAATTAAGAGATTTAAAATGGATCAGTGCAAGTCTTCTACTGTTCCCATGCAACAGAATGTGAAACTTTCTTGTGATGATGGTTCGAAGGAGGTGAATGGCACTATGTATAGACTGATGGTGGGTAGTCTGAATTATCTCACCACAACCAGACCTGATATTTCATATTCTATGAGTGTGTTAAGTCAGTTCATAGTGAAACCTCATGAAAGCCATTGGAATGTAGCAAAGCTAGTACTCAGGTATCTAAAAGGTACACTTGATTATGGTATTAAATATACTGATGCATATGATGTTGACTTGACAGGTTATTCAGATTCTGATTGGGCTGGCAATCTGGATGATCGAAGAGCAACCACTGGATATGCGTTCAACATTGGATCCGGGGTTGTTTCATGGAGTAGTAAAAAGCAACCTATTGTATCTTTGTCTTCTACTGAAGCAGAATATAAATCCTTGTGTGCAACAACTTGTGAAGCTATTTGGTTAAGAAGACTTCTTCAAGATTTTGGAGAAGAACAAAAGGAACCTACGATGATCAAGTGTGATAATCAAAGTTCAATCAATATTGAGAATAATCCAATTTTTCATGAAAGGACAAAACATGTTGAAGCTCAGTTTCATTTTGTTCGAGAAAATTGTAGTCAAATGAAATAGCTCTTATGTATTGTAATACTAGTGAAAATGTTGTTGATATTTTCACTAAGCCTCTTGGAAAGATTAAGTTTGAATTGTTTAGGGAGATGTTAGGTGTAGAAGTCAATCCATTCTCCATTAAGGGGGAGACTTGGAAATAATGGAGTAAGCGCCAATTGTAAGCACTAGTTATAAGCTTCAGTTGTGAGAGTCAGTTGTAGGCGTGTTAAGAGTCAGTTCTTAGTTAAGAGTCTAGTTGTCTTTGGTTTGCATGTAACTGACTCATTAGAGTCTTTTCCTATATAAAGATGTAATCCGTCTTCATTGAATAATATAGAAGTGAGCAATCATAGCCTCACCGTGTGTTTGTTTCGCATATTTTATCTGAGCCTTGTAGCCGATAGGAAAGGGATGTCATCCAAAAGAATGGACCCTTAACAAGGTGAACAGTCTCATGTACACTCTCGCATTAAGAATAATGGTAAAGGGGTTAGAAGTAGGGTCGACAAAGTTTAAGGAACTCCAGGATGTGAAGGAATGATACCTTCGCCTCCAAAACTAAATAATTTCAGAAAATTCGCTAAGGAGGGGAGCAACGATCGTAGTCCTAAAGTTGAGTTTAGGTGAACCCACAACAATTAATCTTTCCATGGTTTTGTAATTAAAGAAGTCACTTCAGAAGAAAAACGTATTCCTCAAATCTTGAAATGATATCGCAGGTTTAGAAGTCTCTTGAGTTTAAGGGCAGTTGGAGTTTACGCTTGTGTTAATTTCCGGATTGAATCACTATAACATATAAACTGTTTAAATCTAGTACATCAACATATATACCACCAGCTAAGAAAATGCCATTCCGTCCATTAGAGAAAATATGATTTTCAAGATTTACTTTTGACAAAATTTACCATGATTCCAGGTCTAATCAATTAAAATCTAGATTGAATAAACAATGAAATAATTGTACAACAAGACCCTAACCCACGATTTCATTCAACAAGAACTTGTCAACCTACTCAAATTTCAACACAACTATGGTAGATTTCAACCCATTTTTCAATGAAATCCAACACTTGGTTTGAGAAATTAAATGCCAAATAACTAGAATTTCATTTCTGAATTACACAAAGACCATAAAGTATCATGACGAGTCCATATCAGATTTACAAACAAGAACACTATATTACAATAAAATCTTAACACAATTATAAATACAACTCAAATAAGAATATCGTAACTGAAGGCGTCAAAGTCGAAGATAGTCTTCAAAAAATGGCATTCCCTTCCTCCTTCTGCTTGCTAATAATCCAGACTTCACTGGTACCTGTGTACTCTTCTTCCCCCTTAGCTCCCGAGTGGCAAAGGGTCCACCCACACCAAACCATAAATTCTCTAGCTCCAACCTTTCCTCACAAGGTAGGGCCACCACTTTGTAATATGTCGCTCTTGTGCACACATTTTATTTAATTATTCTTTGAGGACACTTGCGTGGAGATGATCTGGTTATAATACATGGTTGTGGTATCACTGATGGATTTTTATGATGATGTTGATGGATTATGATTTTATGTTATTTGTTATATTGCGTTTTGACAGATGCTATTGGCGAGTTTCCCTAAGTGTGCATGCCTCTTGACGGATTGTGGATACCGAGGGAATCAATGGGCCTCCTTGGACATCAGATTGAGTCATAGAGTGGATTGTATTGGTTTGAGTATTTCATTTATGCATATGTCATATATGTTCGATTATATATTATGATGTTGTATATGGATCGTTGACAATGTTTCGTTGATGAATGCAAGCTGACAATTGCTTGTTAATATGATTCACATAAGGAGTAAAGGGGTCATGCACATAGACCATATATTGAGGGAGAGGTGTGGAAACATCCTTGTCATAGCCTACTAGCGCTCCCGCATGGCTCGAATTGTAGGATAATGATTACCTAGTTCGAAAGATCCACGATGTCGTGAGGGCACACTAAGACAGTCGCTCACGGGGATTTCTAAAGGGAACGCAATAAGGCAGAGTCATGCCCTTCAAGACACACTAACAAGTGTATGTGGGGAATAATTCCTAATTAAATTTAAAAAAAAATGAATTACATGTGCAAATGGGAAGGTGTCAATAAGAAAATTCTATAAAAAAAATGGTTGAGAGGGGGAATGGACACACTGGTTATGAGTAATCTTATGCTGCAGAAATTCTAACTGGTTTTACTTGCGAGAGTTGGGATACCCATCTTGAGAGAGAGAGAGAGTGTTGTCTCTACCTCGCAAGACGATCTAGGAGCTAGAGGATTCTGGTTGTCTGTGCGTCGCCCCTTCACGACTCAGGGGGGATTAGGGGGAAGAATAGTAGCCCTAGCGTTGGTTGGGATGTATCGGTGAAGTCTCTATGATTAACATGTGGAGAATCCAACAAAAATGCGATCGTTGAGGAACATCTTTGTCTTCGTCGACTGTTGTGACGTTCTATTTTCCCCTCTCTGATTTAAATGTTTTATTATCATCTCATGGCGAGAAGAAAACCTATGGTTATGAGTGCATCAAATTGATTCACGTTGATATGGCCAAGTTATTAAAGCTCTGATTGGACGAGACGGGGATATGTCGAATTTTAAGAAGGAACAATTAATGGATATGTGTGGAAAGGAACGTCTAATTGAGGTAAGTTCTTCTTCTTTCTGGAAGACAATTTTCTAGAATTTTGATTTAGTATCTCACAATCACTGCTAGCCTACCATTTCATTGAATGATAAGTTTTAATGTAAAAATATAATCCATTGGAAGAGTAAACGAAATGATGTCGAGAGTTGAAACTTAATGTGGTTGCATAGGTTTCCCAATCCGATCTTATGAGTTTTAGGTATCCACTCCCACACCCACATTCATTCGCGTCCAACTGCGTTAGTTATGCCATGCAGTTTGAAGGCATGACCAGGATTTCGAACCATTCCCTTCTGTTCACGAGGCTGGTGCTCGGGGGGAATGAATCGATCATGTGTATTTTTGTACGATTTAGAAATAACCTTGGTTGGGGGAATCCATGCGCTGTAACACCTAAGGGCGAGGCAACCCCACTAAAAAATACTATCTGCCCTGATTTTTAATGTAGCCGTGTGAATTGACTGTTGCATCGATGACCTTTACGCATCCCAGTCAAACAACCTGTCCGCTTCCCCACAGTCGCCCCACCAAAGGGTTTTTGCACGGATGGTTGACCTTTTGTACAAGTCTGGGTTCGATGCGTGCTTGATTCCTTTTTAAAGGCATCCTTTAGCGCTGCCTGGGTAAACAAATAACAATGGTCCATTATGACAGAGACTCCTAGCAAGTTGAACCCCTTACAGTGGCGATTTCCATCAGAGTTTCCAAGCACGTTTGGAGGTCGCTTTCCTGTAGCCATTTACTACAAACATAACTATCCAACAAATTTACGAGATCACTTTTCTGTAGCGATTTACCACCATGATAACTATCCAAAACAATTAAGAGATCGCTTTCCTGTTGTGATCTACCCTGTGATAACCCTCCAGCAATCTAATGTGATCTCTCTCTAGTAGAGATTTCCTCCACGTGCTGTATTTCTCCCTCATTTGAAAAGGACCTCACCATTAGAGAATACCTTATTGGGTCCGTGGTAGAATTCTTCCCCTTGCCCGAGTTTTAATTCGTTTTATCCTTAAATTTCGTGTATCATTTAATCAAGGTGAGTCCAGTAAGTTTAGATTTGTAGCGATACCCGCCCCTTTAATATATGGGCTAATCACCTTCCCTCAGGGCGATTTGACACTTGGCGCATGGGCGGTTCTGCCTAACTTACTCAAGTTTCCAATTTTTAAAGGAGGGTTTTGGGTGATCAATTTTAATACAATCATCAAATTTTATCGACAGTTTTAAGGGGGTTTCGGGTTAAGGTAAGGCTTGTGCCCATCCTTACCAAGCTAACTGATAATTTTGAAGTTCCTTTAGAGGTACGAGTTGAACGGGGGGAAACATTAAACTCAAATTTTACCTCCGAGCATTATTGAAAGTTTTTGTTTTGCGTACATACCTTGCATAGAATCAAACTTAATATTGTTTTCTCTAAAGTTACTGAGATATGTTTTATTTTATTCTATCATAAGTTTAATTAATGGGTAATATGACTACGATGTCATAATCTGCTAAGAATCATTAAAGTAAAGAAGAGGCACCATTGCTGATATATGTTTTATTGTATTCTTGCATAAGTCAATTATGTGTAATATTATTAGGAGATCATAATCTACTAAGAATGATTAAAGTAAATAAGAATGACCATTACTAAGATAGTGTTTATTTTATTCCTGCATAATTCAATTATGTGTAATATGATTAGGAGATCATAATCTACTAATAATGATTAAAGTAAAGAAGAGGCACCATTACTCATATATGTTTTATTTTATTCTTCCATAAGTTAATTATGTGTAATAGGATTAGGAGATCACAATCTACTAATAATGGTCAAAGTAAGGAAGAGTCATTAACACTTAAATATGTTTTCTTTAATTCTTTCATGAGTGTAAATTATGTGTATAATGATAATGTAATAACCATAGATAAGGGGAGGAGAGGCATGGATACTGGGAGATATCTTATTTTATTCTTGTATACGTTGAAATTATTGATGCATGATGGATTGATAACTAGACTACTAATTTGCCACTTAATATCGTTGATGCATTGCTAATTTGGAATTATATTACTTTTGCGCTACAAATTATTGTCGATGAATGATGGACGTAACCACTATTACAATTGTACCCTTAAAATTATTGATGCATGGAGGATTAAGTAAATAGATTTTCTCGCATTATGGAATAATGATGATTCATAAATGAATAAGATTTTAGATTACTTGTGCGCGCCATAATAATGTTGATGTATGATTTCCTAAGTGACTAGCTTAATTGTGCACATTGAATGATGTTGATTTATGTTTATTTCTTTAATTAGATCACTCACACTCCTTGAAGATAAAGTTGATTTATTGTTAAGCTCGGTAATTGATTAATCGTGCAACTTGAAATGAGATAGATGTATGCTTTTGCGTCGTTAAAATAAAGTAAAATTCATTACAGTTGTTCCTTAACTTATGTTGTTATATGATTGATTTTGTAATTAAATTCTCTTTTTCCATGAAGAGTAATGATGTTGATTTATTGAGCTAGTTGGTTTTCGACTTGACTGTGTTAGTGGGATTTAGACACCTCCTTGTTCCTCAAAACAGTTGCCAACCCTGAGACCTTAAGTGGTCAAAATCAATCAGATAAATCATGGGCTTGAGCATTGCTTATGTGTCCTAGAGGTCCTAACCATGCAGGATAGGTTGGGCGTGTCATTACTTGATGTTTAGTGTCTGGTTGATCCTAATTATATTTTTCTTCAGATGATTGTGAAGTGTTGAACTGTGTCGTTGTTATTTATGTTAATGCAATGATTATGTGTCGTTTCAGTTACGATGATGTATGCTATAATTATTTTGTAACGAATATGAACTATGTGTATATGTTATTTTCCTTATGCGTTTGAAAAAAAAAACCTTTTATACCTCATTGTTCATTTTCGTAACGAAGGGGTCATTACATATGGTATCAAAGCAAGTTCAACCCTGTGACTTGGGGTCATTATTCTTTCCACTCTATTAAACAATTCATTAATAAATTATTGCTAATGAAATTGAAATGTGTTCGTGTGGTAATCATGATTAGAGGACATCGTGGAGGTATATGATGTGGTGCTAGGGGCAGAGGCGCAACGCCTCATGTAGCATCCAAGCTAGAGGGGTGTAACCCCCAAGGAGAAGAACAAGTCTTTGGGCATGATCAGATTGTTGTGGGGGATGCGGTTGGTTTAACGAGGTACTTCCATAGGATGTTAGAGGCCTTAATTAACCTCCTACATAGAGATGAGGCAAGGGCACCTATACCCAATGAGGGTTCACAACGTTCTCTAGCTGGAAGTGGTAGCATTCATAGAGATCTTGAGAAGGTTAAGTTTTTGAGTTTGTCGGTGCCACGAATGGCTCAGCCGTTGAGGCTTGGTTATAGAACATGGCAATGTGCTTTACACTTCACGACAGACCTCGAACAGGAAGGTCCGCATGTAGTCTTCAATTGAAGGGGAGCACTATTCTACGGTGGAAGATGATCCTACCTCAATTAAACATGGTTGTCGAAGAAGTGTCATGAGAACTTCTCTAGGAACGGTTCTGGGAGAGGTATCTGTTAGAGGAAATCATTGAGTTCCATATCAATGAGTTAAACACTTTACGACTGTTGGGTATATGTCATATTCTTTGCACGAGTAGTAGTGTTTGAGCATCTACTCTGGGCATGCAGGGGGGTTAGAGGGGGTTGCAGGGGCAGCGCCCCCGGAATTTTTTTTCACACCGAGATGACATATTTTCGGGACCACATTTTATTTAGGTGGTTTTTCGGCACATGGTTTTTTGCTGATGGTTTTCTATTTTCGGTTAAGGAATTAGGGTTTTGGTCTAATCCAGGTCATTGGGTTAGGGTTTTGGATGCCGTTGGCTCTTATATGTATATTTTATTGTAAACAATGTATGAATATAATATATGCTGGTTTTCCCGGTTTGGGTTTCCAGGGGAAAAATCTCTGTGTAATGTTTGTATTTGCCATTGTATCTTTTCTGTTCTTTTCTGAATATCAGTTTTCAATAGATATTGTACAAGGTTAGAATTTAGATTTGGTATCAGAGATTTATTGGCTTCAGGGGGACGCCTTTGTGGTCAAGGGTTTGGCTCGGGACTATGATAAACCTTGTTACAGTGGGAGATCTGCGGTATTGTTTTTTAGGTGAAAAGAAATGGCAAGAAATTCAAAGATGGAGATCGAGAAGCTTAATGGGAAAAGATTTGAGCTGTGGAAGCTCAAGATGGAATTTCTTTTGGTGGACAGAGCTCAATGGATCGCGGTAGATCCAGGTACTGCACCTACAGGAACTTCTGCAGATGACTGGAAAAAGACGGATTAGAAGGCAAAGAGCACAATTTGACTGTGTCTCTCCGATTCAGTATTACTGAATGTGTCATAGGAAGCTACAACCAAGGATTTATGGGAAAAGTTGGGGAAGTTGTATCAGTCTAAGTCCCTGGTAAATAAACTATTCCTGATAAAGAAGATGTATAACTTGAGGATGAGAGATCGAGACTCGGTGGCAGAGAATTTGAACGCCTTCAATACTGTGGTAAGTCAGTTAGTATCTGTTGAGATTAAAACTTCAGATGAAGATAAATGTATCAGTTTGTTGTGTTCTTTATCAGACTCGTGGGATATTCTGGTTGTGGCCATAGGTAGTAATATAATTTCTTTGAAGTTTGAAGAAGTGGTCTCATCCTTGTTGTCGGAGGAGATGAGTTGAAAGAATATGGAAGGACATAGCACAAACACATTATTTTCAAGAGGACGTTCCCAGGAAAGAAATAGATCTAACTTCTCAAGTGGGAGATCTAAGTCTAAGGGTAGATCTAAATATCCTGGAAAGTTTGTAAGGGTATGTTGGAGGTGTGGAAAAGAAGGGCACTATAAGAAGCAATGTAGATCTAAAGTTGAGAAAAAGAAGGGATCTGAAGAATCTTCTTCTACAGAAGAAAAGACCTCCAAGGAATAAGGAGGGGATGTGTACTTGGCCTCTTCAAGAACACATGCAGATCATGAGGCATGGTTGATTGACTCTGGTGCATCATTTCATATGACTCCCCACAGGGAGTGGTTCTACGAATATGAAAAGTATGATGGAGGTAATGTTTTCTTAGGTAATGATTCGACAACCGTAATCATAGGAAGAGGAAGGGTCAAGTTGAGACTCATAGATGGAAGGATAATAACATTGCCTGGTGTTCTACACATCCCAGGTATGGCCAGAAATTTGATTTATGTAAGCAAAATGGAAGATGTTTGGGTAAAAACAATTTTTGAAAAGGGAACTTGCAGGATGGTTCGAGGAGAAATGGTGTTGATGAAGGGAGTTTGGTTTGGAACTTTGTATAAGCTGCTAGGAATAACTATTAGTGATGGGTGTAATAGCTCCATTGTTCCTGATATTGAAGTTGAAGAAGAAAGAACTCCTACAGTCTCTATAGAAAAGGTTATGTTGTGGCATCAAAGACTGGGGCATATCAGAGAGAAGGGTTTCGACTACTACACGATAAAAGTATTGTTGAAGGTATGTCTAATTGCTCTCTGGATTTTGATTTCTTTGAACATTGTCTATATGGGAAGTAGAATCGGGTAAGATTCCCCTATGGTGCAACGAGGGCAGAAGGAATTTTACAGCTATTTCACAGTGATGTTTTTGGACCTGTGTAGGTCCCATCATTGGGAAAATCTATGTACTATGTCTCATTTATAGATGACTTCTCAAGGAAAACTTGGATATATTTTCTCAGGAAGAAATATGAATTCTTTGACAGGTTTAAAGAGCTCAAGGCTCTTGTTGAGAATCAAACAGAGAAACAAATTAAGGTGCTGAGGACAGATAACGGTGTAGAGTTCTGCGGGAATGAATTTGAAGAATTCTATAAGAAGTGCGGTATAGCAAGGCAGAAGACTACTCCATATACACCTCAGCAGAATGGAGTTGCGGAAAGGATGAACATGACACTGATTGGAAAAGAAAGGTGCATGCTCAGTGGTGCCGGGATAGGGAAAGAATTTTGGGGAGAGGTAGTGGGTACCGCATGTTATCTGGTCAACAGATCACCCTCATCAGCATTGGGTGACAAGACTCCACAAGAGGTATGGACTGGTAAGGAACCTTCTCTCACACATCTTAAGGTATTTGGCTGCGATGCATATGTTCATGTTCCAAAGGAAAACAGGAGTAAGATGGATACGAAGGTTGAAAAATGTATCTTTATTGGATATAAAAGGCCTCAAAGGTTATAAGCTTTGGAACCCAGAAACTAAGAAGGTAGTGTATAACCGAGATGTGGTATTTAGAGAAATGAAGGATGTTGTTAAACAGGAAGTCCTAGCAAGTAAGGAAGAACCAGAGAAGATAGAGTTTTATTTAAAGAATGATGAAGCAGACTCTACAGAAGAACTTGGATCAGAAGAAGAAGATCCTCATACTCCGGTATTGAGGAGATTGGATCGAGAAAGAAGGCTACCAGAAAGGTATAGTTCATCTGATTTTCATTCAAATTTTGCTTTGTCTATTGCTGATGATGATCCTAGAACTGTCAGGGAGGCAGTGGATTCAAAGGATGGAAATCTCTAGAAAAGGGCCATGGAAGAAGAAATGCCATCTTTGGATAAGAGTGATGCTTGGGATCTAGTGGAGTTTCCAACTGGAAGAAATCCCATTGGAAGCAAATGGGTATTTAAAAATAAGTTGAATGCAGAAGGAAAAGTGGAGAAATACAAAGATTGATTAGTAGCAAAGGGTTATTCCCAGGTTGAGGGAATTGATTTTGGTGAGATTTTTTCTCTTGTTGCCAAGTTAACCTCTATAAGATTTTTGTTATCTATTGTTGTTGCATTTGATTTTGAAATAGAATAGATGGATGTGAAGACAACATTCCTGCATGGGGATCTGGAAGAAGAAATCTTTATGAGGCAACCAGAAGGTTATGCTGTGAAAGGAAAGAAAGAGTTGGTATGCAAGCTGAAAAATTCCCTGTATGGTTTAAAACAATCACCAAGGATGTGGTATCAAAAATTTGATACTTATATGTTGGGACTTGGCTTCATAAGAAGCAAAGAAGATTGTTGTGTGTATTCTAAATTAATTGGTGATCATTTTATTTATTTGGTCTTGTATATGGATGACATGTTGCTGATAGAAAACAACAAAGAGATTATCCAGGATGTAAAAACTCAGTTGTCCTCTAAATTCGACATGAAGGATCTTGGTGCTTCAAACTTCATTTTGGGCATGGAAATTAAAAGAGATCGAAAAAAGAGGAAACTATGGCTAAGTCAGATAAAATATGTCGAAACAATATTGCAGAGGTTTAATATGCAGGAATGTAAACCAGTCAAGGTTCCTATTCATGTTGGTGTAAAGTTATCTATGGATTAGTGTCCCAAGACACATGAAGAAGAGGAGGACATGTCTCATGTTCCATATGCGAGTGCAGTTGGCAGTTTGATGTATGCAATGGTCCATACTAGACCAGACATTTCACATGCAGTGGGAGTTTTGAGCAGGTATATGTCAAAACTAGGGAAGGATCATTGGACAATAGTAAAAAGGGTTTTTAGGTATTTGCGTGGCACTGCTAGCTATGGATTGTGCTACAAAGGAAGACCGGGATTGGATAGAGTGGTCGATATACATGGATTTGTGGATGTATATTGGGCTGGAGATTTGGATCATAGGAGATCTACAAGTGGGTATGTGTTTAACCTACTTGGAGGAGAAATAAGTTGGATGAGCAAAAGACAGGCTGTAGTGGCACTTTCAACTATAGAATCTGAATACATGGTAGCCACTCATGCAAGTAAGGAAGTAGTATGGTTACAAAGATTGTGTTCAGGTATTAGGTTGGTACAAGAAGTTGTAAGGATAGAGTGTGACATTCAGAGTGAAATTTTCTTGGCGAAGAACCCTGCTTATCATTCAAAGACAAAGCACATTGATGTTCAATATCACTTTGTGAGAGACATGGTTGAAGAAAAGAAAGTATCACTGATGAAGGTGGATACTTTGAAGAATGTTGCATATTCATTAACAAAATCTGTGAGCACTGAGAAGTTCTCTTGGTGTAGAGGATCTATGGGCATTGCTGCCCTAGATTGTTGACTATGTAACCCTGTAACCCCCTGTGTGCAAAGAAAACAACAAGTGGGAGAATGTTGGGTATGTGTTATATTCTTTGCACGATTAGTAGTGTTTGAGTGTCTGCACCGTTTGTGCAGGGGGGTTAGAGGGGGGGTAGCACCCCTGAATTTTTTTTTCTCACCAAGGCGACATATTTCCGGGACCACATTTTATTTAGGTGGTTTTTCGGCACATGGTTTTTTGCCGATGGTTTTCTATTTTCGGTTAAGGAATTAGGGTTTTGGACTAATCCAGGTCATTGGGTTAGGGTTTTGGATGCCGCTGGTTCCTATATGTATATTGTATTATAAACAATGTATGAATATAATATATGTTGGTTTTCCCGGTTTGGGTTTCCAGGGGAAAAATCTCTGTGTAATGTTTGTATTTGTCATTGTATCTTTTTTGTTCTTTTCTGAATATCAGTTTGCAGTAGATATTGTACAAGGTTAGAATTTAAAACGACAGGGTGGTCGTACAGTGCTGGATTATGATGCTCGAATATTAGAGATGCTTAGGTATGCTCCACATATGAACACAGTGAAGCTCAAGGTCAAAAATTTTGAGTTCGGCCTTAACTTCAACATTCGTAAGAAAGCGAAGATCATAATGCCTCAAGAATTGCACGATGCAGTCCAGCAAGCCTTCATAGCTGAGGAAGATCTGACCAGTGGGGGCTCAAGGTAGGACTTCTGCAAGACCGACTGGATGAACGACGTGAGATACGCAACAACATCAGACACCAACCTGACTTACATCAAGGTATCAGGATACATGATGAGGATCCATGTTCACGACACTCGAGGGATGGCTTCTCTGCAAGGACTCCCTAGATAGGACCACCACATCAGTACCTGCAACACCAGTAGTTGCAGCTTAGGCTTGTTCAATAGAACAAACTAGGAGTATTGGACCTAAGACTGGGTGTTGGACATGTGGAGAGCCATATTACGAGCAAGACTGTCTAGTTAAGGAGGCCAGAACGACCAGATCAACAAGACACAGTATAGTTGGAGATTTAGGAAAGGCCAACATGATACTTGCAGCAGTAGACCACCGCTAGGTTCAGCATCGGTCCACTGTTCTAGATATGTCATGTGCAATTGTATAATATTATGTGCAAAGGATGCAAGTTATATGCAATATCAACACTAATTAAAAGAGGAGAGGAATAAGGATTGGAGGACCTTCAAGTAGTACGAGCATTGTTGACGTGTTTCAAGAAGATTTACACGGATTTTCTCCCACAAGAGAGTTGGAGTTTAAAATCGACTCAAACCCTTGAATTGAATTGAGAGCAAGAACTCCTTATCGGATGTCAACACCTGAGTTATAGGAGGTTATAATGCAACTGAAGGAATTTTTGGACCTAGGACTTATACGTTCGAGTTTGTCTCCTTGGGGGTGCGCATGTTATTTTCATATGAAGAAGGATGGGTCATGGAGACTCTATATTGAATAACGTCAATTGAAAAAGGAAACGATCAAGAACCAGTATCCATTTCCAGGAATAGATGATTTGTTTGACCAAATGAAGTGTGCGATTGTGTTTTCAAAGATCGACTTGAGATCAGGATATCACTAGTTATGAATTAAAGATGAATATATTCCTAAGACTAAAATCGAGACGAGTTTCAGACATTACAAGTTTACCATTTTACGTTTCGGAATGACAAATTCCCTGAGGTATTCATGAGATTGATGAATGGGGTGTTCCATGAATACTTGGACAAGTCGTTCAAGTATTCATTGATGACATACTGATATTTTTTCAAATAAAAAAAGATCATGACGAACATTTAAGATTAGTACTACAGTGTTACGAGAAAACAAATTATATGGGAAACTGCCAAAATGCTCTTTTTATCATTCGAGGATTCATTATTTAGAGCATGTTATCTTCGACGAAGGCATCGCTATGGATCCAATGAAGGTAGGGGCTATTATGGAATGGTCTGTGCTGACAAACATACTAGAAGTACATATCTCTATGGGTTTAGCAAGATATTACCAAAGGTTCATCGAAAGTTTTTCGAAAATAGAAAATCCGATCACAAAATTGCAGAAGAAAAACAAGAATTTTGTTGGGGTCGAGAAATGTGTAGAATAATTTTGAAGGATCAAGGAGCTATTGACGATAGTGCTGATGTTAAAAGTCCTCGACTTGGACAGGGATTTATTAGTATGCACAGATGCATCCAAGGAAGGTTTAGGTAGAGTATTGGTGCAAGACAGTCAAGTGATCACCTACATCTCAAGCAATTTAGGAGGGCATGAGGAGAAATACATAAAATGTGATTTTGATTTATTGGCAATTATGTATGCCTAGAGAGTGTGGAGACATTATCTGATTGGATGGAAATTCAAACAAAAAAAAACCAGATAACTGTGGAATGCAACTCTTTTTACGTAGAATGACTTGAACTCACGACAAAAGTGTTGGTCAAAATTAGTTAGAAAATACTATTTGAGATTAATTACATTAAATGATCGATGAATAGTGTGGCAGATGCGTTGAGTCAAAGACCACACATATTCTTGGTGATACCACTTCAGACGAATCTTTGAGAAAATATTCTAAATTAAGGAACTTATCGAACATGACACCATGAAGATACCAAGGTTTGAAAGATGTACATTGGGCAACGATAGATTGATGAGGTATAATAACTAGATTTTTGTAACTCCTAACGACAAATTGATAATTTTAATATTAAGCAAAGCTCATAGAACAATTTACATGTCTCATCCAGGAGTCACAAAGATGAGGGCATACCTTAAGCCCTCATTCTTATGGAAAGGATGAAGTCAGACATAGTTAGATACTTGGCGAGGTCTCTATAATGTCAGCAAATGAAGGCAGAACATAGACATCTGGTTGGAATACTACAACTACACGTCATTCCAAAATCAAAATAGGAGGCCATTTTGATGAACTATATTGCTGGACTGCCCTTGATGGCAAGGAGGCATGACTCAATTTTTGTGGTAGTTGACACTTTGACGAAGAGTGCACATTTTATTCCTGTGCGTATGACGTATCATAAACTAGAGATAGATATAATTTTGTCAACGATATTGTGAGACTGCTTGGCGTGCCAAAAAGAATCATATCCAATAGAGGATCAGTGTTTACAAGATGCTTTTTGGACTAGCCCCTAAGAGGCCTTGGAAACACAGCTAAACTTTAAGAACAACATATCACCCTGAGACAGATGGGAAGAAAAATAGAACAAACCAAATTTTGTAAGATATGTTGTGTATCGATGTGTTAGACCATCAGAAACATTGGGAAAATTTCTTGCCACCGATAGAGTTTGTGTACCACACAACAACTATGAAGGTACCGTTAAGATGTCGTCGTTTTAGTTCCTCTATAGAAGACCATTTCAGATGCAATTGAGCTGGCATCAACTTGAGGATATGGTCATCGTGGGACCAGAAATGATCCAAAAAATAGAAGAATAAATGGAAATGATAAGATAAGGGATTAAAGAAGCACAATATTGGTAGAATAGTTATTCTTATGCACATCGCATTGACCACAACTATGAAGTTGGCGATATAGTTTTCTTGTGGGTGAAGTTGCAACAGAGTTTGATTAAGTTCAGAAAGGGTGTTAAATCTCTCTCCTAGGTTTTTGGGGCCTTTCTATGTTGTGGAAAGGAAGGGACCCATGGATTATTGATTGGCCTTGCCTCATTCTTGTAGGTGTAAGCACGATGTTGATCTTGTATATATTTTGTGGCATTATGTTAGTGATCCTACACATGATATTGACATGAGTTCCTTGTGATGTTAGACAAGGGTGCACTCATGACGGAGCATTCCACATTATGGACCATCACATTCGACAAATACGACGTCGAACAGTCGATCAGGGTCAAGGTCCAGTAGGAAAATTATAGTCCACACTCGGCTACTTGGGAGGACACATATGATATGTGTCAACAGTTCCTTTTTTTATAGTTTAGACATATGGATCTTGTCATATGCTTTATATACTGCATTTTATAAACCGTAAACCTTTAGGATGGAGTTTAAAACAAGAGGGGGTGTATATAACATCCCCCTCTTGCGAGCACATATTATTGACTTATTCTTTGAGGAAACTTGCACGCAAGTGATCCAGTTATAATACATGGTTGTGTTTTCATTGATGTATTTTTATGATGATGTTGATGGATTATGATTTTATGTTATTTGTTATAATACATATTGACAGATGTTATTGACAAGTTTACCTAAGTGTGGAGGACACTTGACAGATTGTGGATGTCCAGGGCATCAATGGGCCTCATTGGTCTATGGATTGAGTCAATGAATGGATTGTATTGGTTTGAGTATTTCATTTATGCATATGTGATATATGATCGATTATATATTATGATGTTGTATATGGATCATTGACAGTGTTTCATTCATGAATGGAAGCTGACGATTTCTTGCTAATATGACTCACATAATGCGTAAAAGGGCCATGCACATAGATCATATATTGAGGGAGAGGTGTGGTAGGACGCCTGTCACAGTCTACCTGCGCTCTTTTCATTGCTCGAATTGTAGGTTAATTATTACCTAGTTCGCGATATCCATGATGTTGTGAGGGTAGACTAAGACAGTCACTCATGTAGATTTATAAGGGATGTGCAATAAGGAAGGGTCCTTTTTCCTTCGAATCCCTTAGTCTCCCACAAGGTCGCATAATGGAGTGTTTACTCCAAGGGTTTGACAACTGCCAAAACCAGTCAAAGCCGAGTGCAACCCTTGGAGCACTAAGTGTGTCCTAAAGGGAACGCCATGTAATTAAAAATTGAATCAAGGTGAGTGGCGTCGTTGGAGAACACAGTGCGTCTGGAAGGGAACATCGTAGAATTTAAAAAGGGAGTCAATGAATCTAGGTGTGTAACAACCCTATTTAAATGATTGCTTAAGGTTTATCAAGTATAATTAATTAAATAATTAACTGTCCTATTGTATTTTAGTGAAACAATGATTATTTATTAATAATATTGTTTATTTATTGTTTATATCTGTTGATTAATTAATTAACTCATTTAAGGTTTGGGTAACGAATTAAAAGCTTAATAATTTTTATTTTATTAGAAAACTTAACGTATGAAGGATAAGGCATTGAATAGATGGATAGGGTATTGAATGGAGGGATAAGGTATTGAATCAATGGATAAGGTATTAAATGGAGGGATAAGGTGGGTGGCATTAAATGAAGGGAGGAGGCAGTGAATGCAAGGGGATATGAGGAGGCAGAGGATTTAGGAGAAGGACTTTTTGGAAATTTGGGGAAAGAAGACAACATTTGGAGATTAGGGACTATATGTGTTTTTTGGTTTTGTATTTTTTGGTTGGGAGTTTGGGTGGACTATTACAGGGGTACACCAGGTTGCTGGGAGTTTTGGGCTCGGGGGCCAGGAATCATCACGGGATCCTGGAGCTAGGGAGCCAGATAGGCTCTGGTCCTAGCTGGCAGGGAGGAAAGATTCGGTTTTGGTTACAGTTTGAGCAGAGCAACAACAAGGACAGACGAAGATTGGAGAAACAACATTAGACAGAGGTATGTATTTTCATGATTTTAGGTGGTTATCATTAAGCTATTGAATATGATGTGTTATGTGGTTGTTATGTAATTTATTTTCATTTTGTTAATAAATTTAATTTTTGCAAAATATTAAATGGTTATTTGTTGATGATTAAACTGTACATGATATCATTTATCTATCCTATATTTTAACTTGTGTTTTATAAGTCTCTGGGGTAGAGACCTTACACATGGTATCAGAGCCCTGGTTTAAAAACTTGGACTAGGGCCTACTCACCTACCCAATTTAGGAAGGGAACTGTACCCACCAAGAAATTAAACAACCCTAAATAATCTGTAAAAGTTATATATATATATATATATATATATATATATATATATATATATATATATTGAAAGCAGCCCAGGGGCCTTGAAACCCTTAATTAGATATAAATCTGGGCCAAGCTCCAGCTCCAGCTCCACCTAGCCTGCAAGACAAAAAGACATTTTTTTTATTTATACAGATCTATATATAAACAATATGCCCATTTGAAAGTAAAGTAGTATAATATTCTACACAGTGGAAGTATTAAGTGAATTTTAGCACTTGCTTCAATTAAACAAACAAATAGTTAAAAAACAAAATTAGCAATACATGCCTCTGTACAAAGTAGCAGTGATACAAAAGAAAAAGAAAAAAAACATTTACTGGGCCCATAGGCCGAAACTCCAATTATCAAGTGCGACTTTATTGACCAACAAGTATAACCAGAACATCTTTTAAATGTAGAAATATCAGACAATGCAAGAATACCTAACTGTACATCAAATGCCTTGCTTGAATCTCATTTGACAAGTAAAGTCGGTATTAGGACAATCCAACATTTGAATGGAATCTTAAGTAATGACAATAACAGGCAATAACAATACCAATGGTGTAAGGTCGTCACTAATTTCACACCCACAGAGAACATGTCCAATAAGGATCATGATAAATAGTGGAAGAAGCATGATCCCCAAGCATCTTTCACATGTGTTTTCTTCTACCAAGAATTTATGCTTCCCAGACATGCAATCTTTACCATAGGTCCACCTCCCATCAACCAGTAGAGTTTTCATGGAGAAGCACATATTCTGGGCTACTATTTCCAAACTTAATAGTATCTTTTTCAAACAATTCATAATAACGTTGGGATTCAAGACGATTTTCATTTAAGTGTGTCCAATTAGCAAGTCGACTAAGCACTGAAGAAAATCCACAAGCTAAAAAAAAACCCTTATTGAACAACACCATCGAACGTTCAAATCATATTGTTCTTCTTATAAAACCCACCTAGTCTAAATTAGAACACCTAGTCTAAATTAGAATTGGCACCGTGAGGTGGAATAATGCAAGCCCCGAAAGTCAAACAAGGGTTTCCGATTTTCGAGCACTCAGCTCACTCCGACCTGTCGTCTTCTCTACAAGATATCAATCTAATAACCCAACACAACACAAATCACCAAAGTCGAGACCGAGAACCATGTCACAAAAGAGGAACCCATGAGGGCAGAAGAGTGTTGTGTCAGACACATAGCCACAGGCCATATTAAGTATCAACGTCACCCACACCAAGCGTCGAGGAGGGAGACCACAAGGAGCATACATCTACCATCTTCTCTACAAGATATCAATCTAAGAACCCAACACAACACAAATCACCAAAGTCGAGACCGAGCACCAGGTCACAAAGGAGGAACCCACGAGGGAAGAAGAGTGTTGCGTCAGGTGCATAGCCACAGGCCATATTAAGCATCAACTCAAGACAATGCCACCAGGAAGAGGAGCCCACAAGCAGTGCAAGGAGTACTCAGCTTCACCTTGCCCTTAAAACAACACAAAGTCATCGAGAGGGAGAAACACCATATAGCACCTTCAACCACATGGAAGCCAAGCACCTACAATCAACACAACGCAGGTTAGCATCACCCAGAACCGCGGGTTAAAAAAAATAAAAAATGTTTTGAGGAAATGGGTTTTGAACCCATGACCAACCCACTCAGCCACGCGGTCTACCAAGTCACACCACAGTCCAGTGCACCATAAATGGCTCCACGTGACTTGCAACCACACACATAACAAATATATATATAAATTCATAGTAACCAACGCATAGCCTGCAATCCAGCGCTAGCAACGGCTCCACGCGACTTGCAACCACACACACAACCAAAACTTATATATATAAAGTCACAGTAACCGGTGCATAGCCCATATACCAGCTCCAATCCACAAGGGAGGAGCCTGCGGCCATTACCAGAGCTCCGCCACAGTAGTAGAGAGGGAGAATCCTAGGGTGCATTTGCATAGGCAGATAGGCGACAGTGATGGAGCATTAGGGTTGAGGAAAGTTTAGGGCTTGATTAAGAGACGTGTAGGGTTGGGAATGAGCATGGATTTGGGAGGGGCATGTGGGCCTCATATGAGGACCCACTGCCCATGTTAAAATTGTTTTAATTTATTTTATTTTTATTTTATTTTATTATTTATTTTTATTATTTTGGTTAAAATTTTAATGTTTTTATAATTCAAAATAATGGTTTAATTTAAATTATGATTAAACTATATAGGATATAATTTAGATTATATATAGTTTAGTTTAGAGTTTAATTAAAGGATATAATTTAAATTATATATAGTTTAATTTAGAGTTTAAATTATTTAAAGTTTAAATTTAAATATAATTTAATTTATAATTGGAATAAAATTTAATAATTTTAAATATATGTGTTAAAACTATATTTAAACTATAATGTGTTAAAACATGATTAATATTATTATGTTTTAATTAATTAACTATGTTTTAAATTTAATTATCATTAAAATTATGTTTAATTATATTTAAAATTTATGATTCATGCTTAAATTTAAAACTAGTTAAAGCGATTAATTAGATTGTTTTTAGCGAAAAGTTAAGCATTTAGACCGAGATAAGCGGGAGGGGGCTTCATGCACACTAGGCATGTAAGTTAGAAAAAATAGCGAGTACGGTGCAAAGCTAGTGTAGCTACCAGGCGATCGAGTCATGAGTTGCCTTAGGCAGTGACACCAAGCTTAGACGCTTAACCCTAACCTAGCAACCTCCCCTAAAGAGAGTAACGTCTATTTATAGACAAGTAAAAAAAACTTACGCCTAACCCTGTTTTCTAGTTTAAGATGCGCAAATGTGAAATGTCTTTGAACTCACCCTAACAACTTTGGTTGATGAAAATTAAATTATACATGATGGTTAGGACTTAAGGAAATCAAGGCAGAGGGGCATCGTCGCAGGGACCGCCAATGCTGCCACCACCATCACCTAAACTAGCTCTCCTACTGCACTTTTTGGAGGCCATAAAAGAGACTTTAAAGGGGCGTCAACCAGTAGGGATTGAAGTGGAGCCCCCACCATCTGGAACAGGTAATCCAGAAGTGTTGAGGGATTTAGGGGGAGGACCTCCATCTGAAGACATCACTAGAGAACTGTAGAAGATCAAACTTTAGGAGTTTTTCGGGGGTCGTGCTAGTGAAGGTGCCGAGGCATGGTTGGAAGGCATGACAAGGTGTTTTTCCTTAAGAGACTATGCATCCACTTCAAAGGCGAAGATAGTGATTTTTTAGTATAGAGACAATGACTTGAACTGGTGGGGCAACCTGGAAAGGAAACTGCATCTTACCCCAGACACCGTATCTTGGGAACTTTTCGAGGAGAGGTTCCCAAGGAAATATCTGCCAGCTTACTATGAGAAACAATAGGTAGGAGCGTTTCATGCTCTAGTGCAGGGAAACAAAACCATAGAAGAATATGAGATTAGGTTTATGGAATTGATCAAATATGTTTCATATATGGATAATGACCAATGACATGCAGAATGATTTGTCTATGGGTTAAACCTTAAGATAAGGGCTATGGTGTAGATGTGGAAACCGTCTTCCATAGCGAAAGCTGTGGAAAATGGCCGCTATGCAAAGGAACACATGAACTTAATTAGATGTACGAGACTGACCTTTCCCCATCGTCCTGGATTTGTTGGGAGGGCCCCTAGTGCATTTCCCAGGGGAGGGGGCTCAAGGCCACCTCCATATGGTAATAGAGTCGCACCAAGGACAGTAGCCACAGGGATTTCAATGGCAGCAAGTCCAGCATCTCGTTCATCACCAATGATGTAGGCAGGTCCACAACCATCTCAGGGAGCAACTAGTCGGGGCAGGGGTTCTAGGGGAAGGAACTCATTTCAGAGACAATCAGAGAATAATGCGCAAGATCAATCTCGTGTTACCTATTGGGGATGTGGACGACCCCATTACCAACGTGATTGCCCATATTTACAATCAAGATTTGTGCACAGAGAGGGAAAGGCCTCGATGGGAAGGGCAAGTGGAAGCCACCAGATTTACGCAGCAGTTAATAATCACCAGGCAGAACATCAATCCACGGTGGTGGAGTCATCAGGTATGGTAAATCATATCAATGTTAATATTTTATTTGATTCTGGTGCTACAGATAGTTTCATTTCACCATCTACATTAGAAAAGAGTGGGTTGGTTGCCTATGAGAATGATGACTTTAAACAAGTCGAGATGGCTTTGTGGGAGAAACAAGCGGTAGGACCTAGCGTTGATAATTGTATAGTAGAACTGGGAGTGTGTACTACCAGGTTGAAGGTATACATCACTGCTCTCGGGGCATATGACCTAATCATTGGAATGGATTGGTTAGAAGCGCATCAAGCTTTGGTAGATTATTTCGCAAAAAGAGTACTCTCTGTTGATGATGAAGAAAGGCCAGTAGAGATCTAGGGTGTACGGAGAAAGGTGTCATTACACTTTATCTCAACTATGAAGGTTAAGCAATGCTTGAGGCAAGGGTGTCGACTATATGTGGTGGAATAAGTGAATGAAAGGAAGGGACCCTCCTTGGATTAGTACCCCGTATTGTCAGAATTTAAGGATGTTTTTCCGAATGAGTTACCAGGGTTACCTCCTGAGAGGGAGCTTGATTTTACTATTGAGATAAAACCTAGTGCAGAACCAATTTCCAAGACTCCATATCGGATGACAGCGCTAGAACTTTGTGAGTTACAAATGCAGTTGAAAGAGTTACTGGACTTAGGGCTAATAAGGCCCAGTGTCTCACCTTGGGGTGCACCGGTAATTTTTGTAAAGAAGAAGGATGGTTCCTTATGATTGTGTATAGATTACAGGGACTTGAACCATGCTATACTAAAAAGTAGGTGTCCAATGCCGTGAATATATGACCTCTTGGATCAGATGAAAGGAGAAGCGGTATTCTCAAATATTGATTTGCGATCAAGGTATCCCCAGTTAAGGATTAAGGAATGCAATATCCCAAAAACTGTCTTTCGAAATCGGTTTTGACATTACGAGTTTGTTGTAGTACCTTTTGGATTGACCAATGCACCAACAGTATTCATGAGCCTCATGAACAGAGTATTCCAAAAGTACTTAGACCATTTTGTACAAGTCTTTCTAGATGACATCCTCATCTATTCCAAGAATGAAAGAGAACATGAGGAACACTTGCAAGTGGTGTTGTCCTACCTTAGAGAGAAAAAATTGTATGGGAAGTTGTCAAAGTGTTCCTTATTCCAGAAAGATATCCACTATTTAGGTCATATCATTTTTGGTGAAGGAATCTCTGTGGACCCAGAAAAGGTAAAGGCGATTATGGAGTGGCGAGTGATGAAAAATGCCCATGAGGTGAGAAGCTTCATGGGGCTAGCAGGTTATTATCGGAGATTTGTGGAAGGATTCTCTAAAATAACGAAACCCATCACCACTTTGCAGTGCAAGGGGGTCAGGTATGAATGGACAAAATAATGTGATAGTGCATTCATTGAGATTAAGAGGTTACTAACTAGTGTTCCAATTCTGCGAGTGTTGGATATGGAAAAGGACTTCACATTCTGCACGGATGCCTCGAAGCAAGGGTTGGGGGCCGTGCTGATGTAGGGTGGAGGAGTGATGGCTTATGCATCAAGGAAGTTTAAGAAACATGAAGAGATTTATGCTAATCATGATCTAGAGTTGATAGCTTTAATGTTAGATCTGAAACTTTTGAGGCACTATCTTGTGGGGTGAAACTTTGAGCTCAAAACGTACCATCAAAGTTTAAAACATCTCTTCACTCAAAGGGATCTGAATGCTAGACAAAGGTCATGGAGTGAGTTTATGAGTGAGTACAATTTTGGTATTTCATACATTAAGGGAAAGGAAAATGCGGTCGCGGATGCCTTGATTAGGAGACGACGTGTCTTCTCCTTGGTACCTTTAAAGGTCAATCTGAGGGAACATGTGTTGAAGCAACTCCAAGGAGACAGTCGGTATTTAATGGTTACTTCAAACCTCCAGAGTGGGAGGCAATTAGATCCAAAGTATGAAGCATATAGTCTGGAAGAAGATGAACTATTAAGATATCAAGGAAGGATGTACATCCCTGAACATGGGGATATTCGAAGCATCATACTAAAGGAAGTCCATAGAGCACTTTATTGTGCACATATGGGTGTGAAGAAGATGTACGTAGACATGAGGAACCTTTTCTTCTGGGTAGGCATGAAGTGTGATGTAGTCCATTTCGTCGCCAAATGCCTAGAGTGTCAACAAGTGAAACCTGACCACCATCACTCGACATACCTCCTACAACCACATGATGTTCCTATGTCCAAGTGGGAAGTCATCTCTATGGATTTTGTGGTGGGGTTGACGCTCACATCTCGTAGACACAATGCCATTCTTGTGATAGTTGATAAGTTAACCAAGAGTGCTCATTTTATTCCGGTTAGAGACACTTACGATGTCACTGATGTGGCTCATGTGTTTGTAAGTGAGGTTATCCGTTTGCACGGGATACCTAAGGAGATCATTTCAGGGAGGTACTCCAGATTCACTTCTAGGTTTTGGACTACTTTGCAGTCACCGTTGGGGACTCAATTGAACTTAATCACAACTTATCATCCTGAAACAGATGGGAAAACCGAGAGAGTAAATCAAGTCATGGAAGACATGCTTAGGATGTATGTCATGAATAATCAAACCCATTGGGAGAAGTACCTACCTTTGGCAGAGTTTGCCTACAATAACAGTTTTCATAGCTCCATCGGAATGCCACCCTACGAAGCTCTGTATGGAAGGCCATGCAGAACGTCATTGATTTGGGATAGATTAAAAGACTGAGTAACAGTTGGGCCAGAATTGATTCAAGAGATCGAGGAACGGGTGATTCAGATTAGGCAGAGACTAAAGGAAGCACATGATAGGTAGAAAAATTATGCGGATGCACATAGGACTGACCAAAGTTATAAAGTGGGAGACCAATTTTTCATTCGTATCAGGCCTAATAAGAGTACCATACGGTTCGGGAAGGGGACAAAGTTGTCACCTCGATTTATAGGACCATTCAGAATCCAAGAGAAAATTGGACCCATTGCCTATCGTCTCGTACTACCACCCCACTTGCATAAAACTCATAATGTTTTTCATGTATCTGTTCTACATCATTATGTTGTTGATGAATCACATAAGCTAAATTGGAAGGAATTGCAGGTATCGAACGTGATAACTCTCACGGTAGAACCATTATGCATATTGGACCATAGAGTCTGACAGCTCAGGAACCATCTGGTAGACCAAGTTAAGATCCAATGGGACAAGTATAGTCTAGGATCTGCTACTTGGGAAGATGCCAAGACACTATGACGAGACTATCCCTCACTTTTTTGACCACCTCGAGAATATGTTTCTTGAAGGTTGGGTGTATGTAACACCACCTTTTGACTTAGACAGCCAGGATTACATGAGGGCTATACACTTTCATTTTCTATTCACAAGTGATACTATTAAATGATACACTTGAAATTTTAAGATGTATAAATTTTATGAATGCTTAAATGTATTTGGATAATGATGGATATGATGCGATATATTGTGAGAATGTAAATTTTATGAATGTTTAAATGTTATTGATGATGATGGATATGATGTGATCTACTATGTGAATGTAAATTCTATGAATGTCTAATTGTTATTGATGATGATGGATATGATGTGACATATTGTGTGAATGAGAATCCTATGAAGGTTTAAATGCTATTAAAATGATGTTGGATATGATGCAATCTATTTTGTAAATGATAATTTTATGAACGGGTGTTGATAATTGAATTATGGGATACTATGAGATCTATTTCTAACTTGAAAAATTTGATGTTAAAGTTGTTGGTACACGGATACTGAATTGAAATGATGGTTGTATGCAATTACATGATGATAGAGCATAGAAATGTATGAGTTTGTGTTACAGACTAATCTGCAGGTTATGGGCTATGAAATAGCCAAGGGATAATGATGATAAAAGTGGATGTCATGACCACTGGCCGAGAAACAATATGGTATGAATCTTTGTATGTGAAATTATATTGGTTTGGATGCATTGCTATGATATGTGGACCAGTGCAGGATTTCAGGTGGTGAGACTGCCCAAAACTAAATAGACGATGACAAAACTCCCAGCAACATGCTGCCACTGTATATTCCATTGTAGGGTGTGGACCCTAGTCCTGTTAAGAGGGGTGGAGGCATTTCCCACCATGTATCCTCCGAAACCTGAAGTCATGGGAGGACGATGTTAGCTGACGCTTCCCTAGACATGTGATGATGACTGTCAGTTGCCTGCTGGGGAAGCTTGGTCAAGATAGTGATACTTCCGCTTACGGGTTCTATTTGGAGTTAGGTCAATATAGTTGACGCTCCAAGAATGTCCAGCAGAGGAAGGATAGGAATGGAAGATGGAAGTAAGCTAGGGAGGAAGGATGAGTAGAAATAGTTGAGAGTGTATGGAGATTTGTCTTATGGTGGAACTTATTGTTTTCCTTCTGAAAATAAAATGTATATATATATATGAATATTCATAATTATGTAACTAAACTACAATTGTCTAAATAACATTGTTGAGCTAGATAATAGTAATTAAAGGATTTCGAAAACATTTGATTGGTTTATTGTCTTTTATAAAATGAATAGTATTGTTGAATGGATTGGATGCATATGGAAATTACTATAGAGATGATAGTTATTGATATTAGTACATGAACGAGACTTGTATGTACTAGCTACACATGCATTTCTTGCAAATGTACACTAGTATGAATGAGTTTCTTGGCTTACTTACTAATAAGGACGGTTATTTTTTATGAATGTGTGAACCATGTTTCTTTTCCCTTGTATCATAACATAATTTAACTTTGGCATGAAGTTTCCCGAAGGGTGGGTGTATGTAACAACCCTAGTTAAATGATTTCTTAAGGTTTATCAAGTATAATTAATCAAATAATTAACTGTCTTAATGTATTTTAGTTAAACAATGATTATTTATTAATAATATTATTTATTTATTGTTTATATCTATTGATTAATTAATTAATTAATTAATTAACTCATTTAAGGTTTGGGTAACGAATTAAAACCTTAATAACTTTTATTTTATTAGAAAACTTAGCGTATGAATGATAAGGCATTGAATGGAGGGATAAGGTGGGTGGCATTAAATGAAGGGAGGAGGCGGTGAATGGAGGGGGATATGAGGAGGCAGAGGATTTGGGAGAAGGACTTTTTGGAAATTTGGGGAAAGAAGGCAACATTTGGAGATTAGGGAATCCTCATGGAATCCTGGAGCTAGGGAGTCAAATAGGCTCTGTTCCTAGCTGACAAGGAGGAAAGATTCAGTTTTGGGCAGAATTTGGGCAGAGCAGTAGCGAGGACAGACGAAGATTGGAGAAACACCATGAGACAGAGGTATGTATTTTCATGATTTCAGGTGGTTATCATTAAGCTGCTGAATATGTTGTGTTATGTGGTTGTTATGTAATTTATTTTCATGTTGTTAATAAATTTAATTTCTACAAAATATTAAATCGTTATTTGTTGATGATTAAACTGTGCAGGATAACATTTATCTATCATCTATTTTAACTTGCGTTTTATAAGGCTTTGGGGTAGACACCTTACAAGGTGAGCTAGAAAACATGAGAGAATGTTAAACCTTGTAATCTTCAGCACTGCTGAATTAATTAATTGAAGAATGAATTTAGTAATTGTAACCCCGATCAAAATCTAAGCCTGTTATGGATTTCCAGCCTAAGTCTAAGTCCTTATAAATAGGATAAACTATAACTATTAACTCAATTAATTTAGGAAGGAGGTTAATCCAATTGAGAAATTTAGAAAAAAGGAAATAAGTCTGAAGAATTATTATTACACTTGTATGTGCAAGAAACTGCCAAAATGAAATTTGATATAAGAAAGGAATAAAGCATGAAAGAATTGTGCAAACATAGAAAGGAATGAGTCTAGTTAGCACTAGTTTAACTAGGAGAGGATTCCTATTTTAACTCAATTCAATTTTAGAAAGACACCAACCATTCATTGGGAATAAAAGGAATAAAGGAACAACTATGAGTGATTTTAGGAGCACTTTTAGGATGGTTGAGGTAAATTGACTTTTAATTAAATTAAATTGTGGATTTACTTGTGCAACTAAGGGAACGGGTGACAAGTGTATGGGGGAAATAATTCCAAATTAAATTAAAAAAAAAAATGAATTAAATGTGAAAATGACAAGGTGTCACTAAGGAAATTCTATAAAAAATATGGATGAGAGAGGGAATGGGAACATTGGTTATGAGTAACGTTATACTGCAAAAATGTTGACTGGTTTTAGTTGTGAGAGTTTGGATACCCGGATGTTGACTGGTTTTAGTTGTGAGAGTTTGGATACTCAGCTTGAGAGAGAGAGAGTTGTGGTTGTACCTTACGAGGCAAGCTGGGAGCAAGAGGATTTTGGTTGTGTGTGTGTGGCCCCTTTGCATATCAGGGGGCTAACGGGGAAGAACAATACCCCTAGTTTGCCTAGGAAGTACCGGTGAAGTATGTACGATTAGCAAGTGGAGAATCCAACAAAAACATGATCATTGAGGAACATCTTCGGCTTCGTCCACTGTTGTGACATTTTCTTTTTCCTTCTATGATTTATATGTTTGATTATCATATCATGGAGAGAACAAAACCTATGGTTTTGAGTGCATCAAATTGATTCATGCTGATATGGCCAAGTTATTAAAACATGGATCGGATGGGATGGGGATATGTCGAATTTTAATAAGGAACAATTAATGGATATGTATGGAAAGGTATGTCTAATTGAGGTAAGTTCTTCTTCTTCCTAGAAGAAAATTTTCTACAATTTTGATTCAGTATCTCATAGTCACTGCTTGTTTACCATTCCATTGAATGATCAATTTTAATGTAAAAATATCATCAGCCGAAAGACAAAACATAATGATGTTGACAGTTGAAAATTAACGTCTTTTCTTAGGTTTCCAAATGCGAGTTTATGATTTTTAAGTATCCACTCCAACCTCCATAGTCATTCGTGGAAAAATGCGTTAGTTAGGTCCTGCAGTTCGAAGGCGTGACCAGGAGTTCGAACCTTGCCCTTTCGTTTGACAGAATTTAAGAAAGAAGAGGCACACAAAGCTTGCACAGGAATAACACGAATCTGTTTTGTATTACAATATCTTAAGAAATCAATACATATATATAGCAGCAGAGCAGGTTAAACAGATTCCGATATAAACGGATCTGAACCGCATACATTCAATTTTTCCATTATTCTCTAACACTACTCCTTAATGGAGAAATGGATTTTCTAACACACCTTTAATGCTTACATTCAAAAACTTACAATACTTGAAATCATAATTAGAAAACTTGTCTTTGTCTTTGTCTCACTGGTCTTCATCAGCACTGAAACTCACTCTGCAATCACCTGGTTTCCGCTCTTTCTTCTCCACACATTCGAGCTTCCCACTGACACATTTAAAGTCAAAACGCTTTTGACCATCGTTGACACTCTTTGTAAAACTGACGCTTCTCAACCTCCCGAAGGACGGTCTCAATACTGAACCATTTTATGGATACAACTTCCATCTGTGAAATTCCTCCGAAGAGAAAATTTCGACAGTTATATAGGACAGTGATCTTAATACGAAATGTTTTCAATAGTCAATAGTACAATTGACCTTTCTCATTCACAAACATACAAATATAACTATTTKTTTYTGAAGCACCTAAATACAACAAKAAAACTCCACCTAAATATTTAGGTCAATAAATACAATAATACAATTGACCTAAATATAACTATTAGTTTACATTTTTTTCTTTTTTCTTTTTCTTAATAAAACTCCACACTTAATAAACACACAAAACTTAACACATAGATCCCTTCARCRATTTAAGAGACTGAAAACCTCGACATGTGKTTGCGACTGATACATCAACCAATCTGGCAGTAAATCTGAAAGAATTTAAAATATGTTGAAGTATCTCCCTGAGTGGCATCCTTACAAGCACGCTGACATATTTCATTAACATCAGCTCCACTGAACAGCAGCGGATTGATGGCAGCAAATCGTCCACAGCTGCTCTATTTCTTGACCGCGGTGCAAGGGTTTGGCAACCTCCAATAGATTGTGCACTCTAATTCTCAGATCTGAGCAGCAGCGATATGGTCACGCGCAGAGATGACTCCTTCACGCTCTACCTCCGTTTGATTTGCTTCGAATCTGGCAGCAGATCTGGCAGTGGTTCTCTTTATATCAGCCACTAAACACAGGCTCATCTGCAAACAACGATCACTCAAACAAAACTTTCTACTCTCACCTATGTACAGGGCATATGCTCTCAATCTCTCATATTCCAGCCCCTCTCGTGAGAGAGTCAGGGATGTCCAAGCTCTGATACCATGACAGAATTTAAGAAAGCAGAGGCACACAGAGCTTGCACAGGAATAACACGAATCTGTTTTGTATTACAATATCTTAAGAAATCAATACATATATATAGCAGCAGAGCAGGTTAAACAGATTCCGATATAAACGGATCTGAACCGAATACATTCAATTTTTCCATTATTCTCTAACATCGTTCACGAGGTTGGTGCTCAGGGGGAATGAATCGAGCGTGTGTGTTATTGTATGATTTAGAAATCACCTTGGTTGGGGGAATCCATGCGCTTGAAGACCTAAGGGAGAGGAAACCCCACTGAAAAATATTGTCCACCCTGATTTTTAATGTAGTCGTGTGAATTCACTGCTGCATCGACGACATTTACACATCCCAGTCAAACAACCTATCTTCCACCCCACAATTGCCCCACCACAGGGTTTTTTCTCGGACGGTTGACATTATGTACAAGTCTGGGATGAATGTGTGCCTAGTTCCTTTTTAAAGGCAACGCGTAGCGGTGCCTGGTTAAACAATTAACAATGGTCCATTATGACAGAGCCTCCAGCAAGTTAAACCCTTTACTGTGGCGATTTCCATCATAGTTTCCCATCAATTTTGGAGGTCGCTCTCCTATAGCGATTTACCACCAAGATAACTATCCAGCAAATTTAAGACATCTCTTTCGTGTATCGATTTACCACCAAGATAACTATCCAACAAATTTAAGAGATCACTTTCCTGTAGAGATCTACCCCATAATAACGCTCCAACACTCTAATGAGATCTCTCTCCAGTAGATATTTCCTCCCTGCATTTTATTCCTCCCGTATTTGAAAAGGGCCTCACCGTTAGCGAATACCTTATTGGGTCTGTGGTAGAATTCTTCCCCTTGCCTGAGTTTTAATTTGTTTTAGCCTTAAATTTTGTGTATCATTTAATCAAGGTCAGTCCAGTAAGTTTAGAGTTGCAGTGACACATTCCCCTTTAATATATGGGATTATCACCTTCCCTCAAGAGGATTCGACACTTGGCACATGGGCGTTTCTGCCTAACTTACTCAAGTTTCCAATTTTTAAAGGAGGGTTCTTGGTGATCAATTTTAATACAGTCATTGAATTTTATTAACAGTTGTAAGTGGGTTTCTAGTTGAGGTAAGGCTCATGCCCATCCTTACAAAGATATCTGATAATTCCAAAGTTCCTTTAGAGGTATGAGTCGAATGATGGAAAAACCATAAACTCAAATTTTACCTCCAAGCGTTATTGACAGTTTTTGTTTTGCATACATACCTTGCATAGAATCAAACTTAATATTGTTTTCTCTAAAGTTACTGAAATATGTTTTATTTTATTCTGGCATAAGTTTAATTAATGGAATAAGTTTAATTATTGGGTAATATGACTTGGGGATCATAATCTACTAATAATGATTAAATTAAAGAAGAGGCACCATTACTGAGATATGTTTTATTTTATTCTTGCATAAGTAAATTATGTGTAATATGATTAGGAGATCATAATCCATTAATAATGATTAAAGTAAATAAGAGACACCATTAGTGAGATATGGTTTATTCTATTCTTGCATAAGTCAATTATGTGTAATATGATTAGGAGATCATAATCTACTAATAATGATTAAAGTAAAGAAGAAGCAACATTACTGATATATGTTTTATTTTATTATTGCATAAGTTAATTATGTGTAATAGGATTAGGAGATCACAATCTACTAATAATGGTTAAAGTAAGGAAGAGGCATTAACACTGAAATATGTTTTCTTTAATTCTTGCATGAGTGTAAATTATGTGTAATAGGATTAGGAGATCACAATCTACTAATAATGGTTAAAGTAAGGAAGAGACATTAACAAATATGTTTTCTTTAATTCTTGCATGAGTGTAAATTATGTGTATAATGATAATGTAATAAAAATATAATTATGTGTAATAGGATTAGGAGATGACAATCTACTAATAATGGTTAAAGTAAGGAAGAGGCATTAACATTGAAATATGTTTTCTTTAATTCTTGCATGAGTGTAAATTATGTGTAATAGGATTAGGAGATCACAATCTACTAATAATGGTTAAAGTAAGGAAGAGACATTAACACTGAAATATGTTTTCTTTAATTCTTGCATGAGTGTAAATTATGTGTATAATGATAATGTAATAAAAATAGATAAGGAGAGAAGAGGCATGACTACTGGGATATATATATTTTTATTCTTGTATACGTTTAAATTATTGATGCATGATGGATTGATAACTAGACTACTAATTCACCAGTTAATATCGTTGTTGCATTGTTAATTTGGAACTAGATTACTTTTGTGCTACAAATTATTTTTGATGGATGGTGGACGTAACCACTATTACAATTGTACCCTTAAAATTATTGATGTCGGAAAGATTAATTAACTATATTGTCTTGCACTATGGAATAATGATTATGCATAAATGACTGAGATTGTATATTACTCGCACGTGTCGTAATAATGTTGATGTATGATTTCCTAAGTGACTAGATTAATTGCATGCATTGAATGATGTTGATTTATGTTCAATTAAGTAATTAGATCATGCACACACCTTGAAAATAAAGTTAATTTATTGTTAAAATCAGTAATTGATTAATTGATTAATGAGATAGATGTCTTCTTTTGCACCATGAAAATAAAGTAAAGTTGATTACACATGCGCCTTAAATTATATTATTATATGATTTATTTAGTAATTAAATTCTCTTGTGCCATGAATAATAATGATTTTGATTGATTGAGCTAGTTCGTTTTCGACTTGATTGTGTTAGTGGGATTTAGACACCTCCTTGTTCCTCGGAATAGTCACTAGCCTTGAGACCTTAAGTGGTCAAAATCAATCAGATGAATCTTGAGCTTGAACGTTGCTTATGTGTCCTGGAGGTCCTAACCATCTAGGATAGGTTGGGAAGTTAGTTACTTGATGTTCGGTTTGTGGTTGATCTTAATTATATTTTTCTTCAGATGATTTTGAAGTGATGAACTGTTTCAATTTTATTTATTTTAATGCAATTCTTATGTGTCGTTTCAGTTACGATGATGTATGTTGTTATTTTATCATGGCGAACATGAATTATGTGTAGATTTTATTTTCCTTATGCGTTTTAAATTAAAAAAAAAAGTGATTGCCTTTTGTACCTCATTGTTCGTTGTCGTAACAGAGGGGTAGTTACACACTCTCTCTCAAGCTAGGTATCCCAACTCTCACAAGGAAAACCAGTCAAAAATAATTCGACAACATAACTTTATCAATAATCAGTGTGATCCATTTCCCATCCTCACCAATTTCGTTATAGGATTTCTTTCACTGACCCATCCTCACTTGCACAAATAATTCCATATTTTATTTTAATTAAAAAAATGTTTCCCTCACATTTTTCCATATGCGGTCCTTAAATTGCTCCTAGTTGTCTCTTTATTCCCCATGTTCTCATTTAATGACTAAGGCCTTACTAATCCAAGTTGAGTTAAAATAAGAGTTTTCTTCTAGTTAAACTAGTGGTAGCTATACTCTACATTCCATTCTATGGATACACATATTCTCTCAGCTTGATTCCTTTCTTATCTTAAATTCCAATTTGGAATTTTCTAGCACACATGTGTATTAAATAAAATCTTTAGGTTTATTTTATTTTACTTAATTCTTGAATTTATTTACCTCATTCCTTTTTAATTTAGTTAATAATTTAATTTAGTCTCCTTACAAGAACTCACACTTAGGATATTTTTCAAGGTTTAATTATTCTCTCAAGGTTTAATTATTCTCTCAAGGTTTTCTAGGCCACCTAGATTCATTGACTCAAGATTTAATTACGTGACCTGCCCTTCAAGAAACAACTCTGTGCTCCAAGGGTGCAATCGCCTTTGACTGGTTTTGGTAGTTTTACAACCCTTGGAGCTAACACTCGATTCAGGAGACCTTGTGAGAGACTAATGGTTTCTAAGGAATAAGGACTCTACCTTATTGCGTGCCCCTTACAAATATTCACGAGAAACTATCTCAGTCTTCCCTCACAACATCATGGACCTATGGAACTAGGTAATCATTAACCTACAATTCGAGCCATGACGGGAGTTCTAGTAGGCTATGATAGGGATGCTACCACACGTCTCCCTCAATATATAGTATATGTGCATGGCCCCTTTAATCTTTATCTGAGTCATATTAGCAAGCATTCGTCAACCTGCAATCATTAACAAAACATTGCCACTGATCCATATACAAAATCATACTATCCTCAATCATATGTCACATATGCATAAATTAAATACTCAAACCAATACAATCCACTCCCTGACTCAATTTGGAGTCCAGGGAGGTCCATTTATGCCCTCGCCATCCACAATCTATCAAGTGTCCTACACACTTAGGGAAAACTCGTCAACAACATCTATCAATACATATATATCAAATAACATTAATCACAACAATCAACATCATCATAAATATCCATAATCGAAACAAATAATGATGTACTATAATTGGATCACTCGCACACAAGTTTCCTTAAAGAATAAGTCGATAGCATGTGCTTGCAAGAGCAAGATGTTAAAAGTAATTTTTTTTTCTTTACTGTAACTAGGTTTTATTATCTCATAAATGTATAAAGATTACCTTTTCTTTATTTCCATATAAATCTAGTCACTTAGAAATATACAAAGATTTATTTTCTCTTTGTTGTATTTAATTCCATTAACTCATAAATATATAAAGATTACTTTTTCTTTGATGTAGCTAATTCCATTAAATCAAAAATATATAATAGTTATTTTTTCTTTGTCGCAACTATCCTTAGCTAAGACCTTATTGAACAAGGTATTCCAAAAATTCGAAGTGAACTTTGTATCCCTATCTGAAATGATATTTTTGGGTAAACCATGAATTCTAAAAATTTCCTTCATGAACATATCTACAATGTTTATGGCCTTGTGAGTTGATTTTACTGGAATATAGTGTGTAACTTTTGAAATTTTTTCTATTACTACCACCATAGAGTCATTTTCCTTCTTAGTTGTAGCTAGTCCTATAATAAAATCCATAATAATGATTTCCCATTTCCACTCAGGAATGTGTATTGGCTTCAATAGTCTGGCTGGGTGATGGTGCTCAAATTTAACTTGTTGGCACTCAGGACACCTAGCCCGATATTGAACTACTTCTCTTTTCATCTCTGGCCAAAAGTAATCTTTCTTAAAATAAATTATAGTATTTTGATAACCAGGGTGACCTGAACAAGGTTTCTTATGTATTTCAACTACTATCAAACTCTTTAATTCTATGATGTTTGGAACATAAATTCTATTTTTGTAGAACACTAATCCTTCCTGATTGCAACTAAATTTTGATTATCCCTCAACTAATTATTATTTTGATATTTTTCATGAATTTTCCTATGATTTTCCTCATTTTATGCTACTAATGTAATTTTTTGTTTCAGATCAATTTGTATGTTACTGCTAAAAATTTCATTTAGTTTCCTACTAAGTGTGTATGCTATCTTGTTTTATTTTCAGTTAATATGGTATATTTCAAAATTGTACTCACATAGGAAATCCAAGCATATAGATTCTATTTCATTCAATTTCTTGTGGTTGAAAAAGTGTTTAAGGATAATATTATATATTTTCAACAAAAACCTCCTTCCTAATAAGTAGTCTCTCCACATTTTCAAAGAATTTCCAATGGAAATAAATTCTATATCATGAGGTGCATAGTTTTCTTCATGAGGTTTTAATTTTTGTGATTCATAAGAAATCACATAATCATCCTATAATAACGCTCCCCTTACCCCTTCCTTTAAGGCATCAATGTAGATAAAAAATTCCTTATGTGGATCTTATATCCTCGGGATAGGTGTTGTTGTTAACAATTGTTTTATCTTTTCAAATACGTCTTGAAATTTATCAATGAATCTAAATATTATTCCATTTTTCTACAAAGAGGTTAATAGATAGGAAAGTTTTTAAAACCTCTATATGCATTTACAATAATACCCTATAATTCACATGATGGATTGGACATATTACACATCCTTTGACATAGGCTAATCTAGGATTTCCTTGACCTTTTCTAGGTAAATTGATATCTCTTCTTTGAAATTACATGCCCCAAACACTGCACTTTATTCTTATAAAATTCACATTCACTAATCTTTACGTACAATTGATGCTCTCTAAGTTTTCTTCATGTTCCTCTTTGGTCTCTGAATAAATCAATATGTCACCAATGAACATGATCAAAAACTTGTCTAAATATTTTCTCAACACACTATTCATTAAACACATAAATGTAGCAGGTTTGTTTGCTAAACCAAAAGGTACCACTACAAACTCATAGTGCCCTTACCTAGTTAGAAATTAATCTTATGGATGTCTTCTTCTTTAATCCTAAAATGATGGTATCTTGACCTGGAAATCTATCTTTGAAAACATTTTATCTCCCCCAACTTCATCAGACAAGTTATCAATATGAGATAAAATATATTTGTTCTCAATTTTCATCCTATTACGTTATATGTAATCAATGCACAATATGAACATTCCATCTTTCTTGTTAACAAACAATATTGGTGTTCCCCACAGAGACACACTAGGTATGATATATCATTTATCTATTAGCTCTTGGAGATGCATTTTAAGTTTAGTAAACTATGAAGTACTCATCTAGTAAGGGTCCTTAGACACTAGTGTAGATATGGGTACCAAATCTATGGTAAAATATATATCCTTTCTAGGAGGTAATCCTGGAATGTTTTCCAAAAACACATCCTTAAATTCTTTTAGTTAAGGATCCTTAGTTAAGAAATTTTCAACTACTTCATCCTTACTTTTACATACGTGCTTAAAATATATTTGAAATCCTTTTCTTGCATTCATTTTTAACTATAGAGCAGATATTTTCCTTACCGACACACCTCTTGGTATTCTTTTAATTGTTTTTCCTTCGCCAAAATCATATAAAAAAATAAAAGTGTATTCACGACAATTTATGATAGCTTAATGTTTTTCCAGCCAATCCATGCCTATGAGTAAATCATAAGATCCTAAGGGTAAGATATTTAAATAACCTTAGTCTCCATTTCATCCATAAATTTTGTACAATCTTTTACCAATTCAACAACCTTTTATTTCGTTCCTATAGTTAATTGTGTCGGCCAAGATATCTTGTGTTTAACTTTTTCTAGTTTACAACTTTGTACTACTCTAGGTGGAATATAGCTTAGACTTGCAATAGGATCTATTAAAATGGATACAACTTTCTAGTTCATCATAGCTTATATCTTAACCGTGGAGTAATGATGTTTATCTTATCGATTTTGTAAGGAAGCATTGATCTTATGAACATATCTAGCAATGTCATTTATTGTTGTTCCTTCTTGTATATTATGTACTACGTGATTCATGTTTTTATTTAGAGTAAAATCCTTATACAAGTGAGGTTTCTTGCAACCCCAACACTAAAGAGGCCACCTAACTATCTTATTTACCAATTCTGCAGGTTTTTTACTATTCTAAACTGATACACTTTGTTTTCCATTGTATATGTTTCTCTTAACTGGTGCTCTGCCTACTGATTCTCAAGGATGCTTAAATTGTTTCTTCTTAGGATCAAAATTGTCCTTGTTCCTATTATTCCATGTTTTTGTATAGTCATATATTTTTTTAAATTGAGTGAAACAAAGTTTGACATGCCTTAAAACTTGATCCGTTTTTTTTTTATTAAGAAAGTCAATTTTATCCTTGTATGCTTCAGGCAAATAATTTTATCTTTCTCCTCTATAAAGTAAGTTACATATCTCATCATATTTACAAATTTAGTGACAAATTCATCAATAGTCATATGTACTATCTTGATATCATGAAATTATTTAGCTTTTTCATCGTAGCATCGCTGTATTAGATACTTTTGTTTGAAATTTTTCTTGAATAATTTCGAATTTAATTAAGTACTCTTGATCTTATTAATTGTTTAGTCTCATGCCACCAAATGGAAGCTTTACTATTCAATTAGTGCACAATAAATCTACACCTCAATTTTCTTAGGCAATTGTAGATTTGGAAATATTTTCCCATGTTCAGAAGCCAAGATTTTGCTCCCTTCTAAGTGTTGTAGGATAATTACACCCTGTAAGAGTTACCTCCCTTAGGCTCTTCCTAGACCTAACGCATAATACAGATGCAAATTGTATATTTTTCTAGATCTAAATCATACATGAAAAGATCTATGAGATCCTAGGATAAGAAACATACCTTATACTTCGATGGTTGTCCCTACGTTCTCCTTGGTCATTCTCTCCTTTCAAGGCAACCTGCACTTTCACGAAAACCGGTCTACACACATAGCCAAAAAAACAAAAGCATCTCACGAGATCAAATGTAACAGGTATAAAACATAGATCTAACAATATATCACAACGACATTAAAATATTAACTCTCTATGAACATTATAATAACAATATACAATCAATTAGAGGGGAAAATCATGTGCATCGTCTATTAATCAGGAAAACATATTACAATTTACATACACATATCTTGACGAAGCTTCTCCCAATTTCCTTTCCCAAGCTTCATGATCAATTTGACATTATAATTTTACTCCATATTTTACTTCCCTTTTCCCATGAGAGGTCCTCAATATATAGGATGAAAGAGATGAGATGGTGGATAAATATTAGAAACTCAAAATAACAAGATTCTCGAGGTTAAATTATGAGCAATCTGAGCTTGATCCCATATCATTGTAACCATTCTTAATTTGAGAGTAACAGACTCGGTCGCACCCTGCATTCCTACAGGATGCGACCAATCATGGTTTTCAAGAGAGAAAGGCATGACCATCAATTTGGATCATTATCTGTAAAAGTACAACTCACAATGAAGCAAAAAAATGGTGTGTACTCAAGGGAAAAGTGATATAACTCAATGCTTCATTCTGATAACCTCTAAATAATATCCATCCTGTAATTAAGTGGAAATGATTGTACAACACTAAGACTCACCATCAAAACTAAGTGGTAGGATATTTTTAAATTCACCAAGCAATTCTTCCACATGCCATTTCCCTTTCTTCATTTTGTCTACAATCTTCTCTAAGGAATTACATTTAGAGTTATCCTGGCTTCTTTCTTCAATATTGTTGGAAGGTGTTTATTCTTTTTTGACTCTTCATTTTACTAGGATTTCATTCAATTCCTCTTATTATTTATTATCCTTGAGTAATTTTTCATTATCTGCCTTTATAGTATGTAATTTTAATTTGATGATACGCATGCTTTCCAACACTCCTAAAGATTTATTTTGTGGTTGTTAACTATTTAATTCCACATACATTTGTGGACCACTTGGTGTTGATTTACTAAACTCTTCATCCACGACGCTTGTTTTTTTTTTCTTATATGTGAAAAAAACATATTGGACATTAATTCTTTAATCTTTAGTAAGAAATAGAATTGTATGTATAAATTTTGAAAACTAAGATTTTATTTTTTTAGCCCATAAAACTATAGTGTTTAAACCATGCTCTAATACCATTTTCCATATCGACATAATACCAGTAATTACTATTATCTTTTAAATAAAAAACCAATTCTAATGTTTATTATCATATGCTATACAATTATGCTTAATTTGTATATTATAACTTGTTTGCGTTGTAAAACCAAGTTTGATCTTTTAAGTATTGATCATGGTGTTTCTATGTTAGGATATAGTCTCAGAGGCTTTTGGTATCATAATCAATTTCCGGCATCGCACTATTTGGTATCTTCCTAAGAACTTTCACCTTAATTCCATAATTCCATTTCTATAACATTTCTTAATTCCATTGGGTGAGAGTATTTATATATATATATACAAGGGCGTTATGATTTATGACTTAGACACGGTAGATACCCATGTTATCTTTGAGCTTTGAATCTTCACAATATTCAAAAACATCATCGTCCACAACTAAATTTAATATGACTTGTCCACCAGTCACGTCAAGTTATGGTTTTGGTATCCTCACATAATTTATTGCGAGTTTATCTCCAGTTGACTCAGATTTTAGTGTGTTGATTTCGACCATAATCGTGATCATAGTGGCCATGTATAGGCACCATCGTTGTCACTGAAAATCTAGTTCACCTAACTGTACCTCTTCTCCTTAACTTGGCGTAGGTTCCCAGTTGTAATCTCAATATTCATTTAAACTCTGATGGCTATCTATCATGTTGGACTATGCCATCGACTCTGTAAAGGAGAGAAACACTTTCTTCCATTTCACATTTGGCTAATGGTCATTACAATGTTCAAAGGTAAATTATTTCATCTCTTGCTGGCTTGGTTATTATGGTGGATTTACGATGATTTTTCTGGGAGTTCTATTGTAATTTATTACTCTTCCATTACACAGAGGTCAGCAAGCTTGGATTTTTTATTCTCCCAAGCTCATGCTCTAATCTTTTGGAAAAAATAATATAAGCTATAGCATAATGCCTAAGATTTCGTTCTATTTACCCTTTGTTATAATAAACATGTATTATATGCAAAGGCTTACAGAGAATTCATTGCTTTGTTATTTGTTATAAACTTAATCCCTTTGCGTCCTGTTTTAGGAACAGTTCCTTTGGCTTACACAAGTTTGGGTCCCAAACTGGATTCGATGATTTCTTAGCGTATAGAGAGTTAACCACAGCCTTTAGTTCCTCGGGCTGAAGAGTTACAATGAAATGTTTAAACTGAATGGAAAAATAAAATCGCTTCCATAATATACCTATAGGACTTTGTTGGCTATAAAGATTTAGAGTTTGCTTATTTGGACTCTGAGAATCGGTGTTGCCTTCGGATATTTACGATTACTTTCCTAGGCCATTACATTATTTATATGAAGTAGGTGATATTTGATTTCTTCTACTTATTTTTGAATTTTATGGCTTGTTTGAAGGAGTAGACGAAGCCATCGAAGCCGATCTTCAAGACCAGTACTAACGGCCGACACGGCTTCCACATAAGTTTGTATAAGAAGATTTCATCTCATGAATAGGAACATAGTCCTTCCTTCTCAAATAAAAAGGGTAAGTGATTCAAACCCTACCTTCGAAAGTCATAGAGGGTGAATTGTAACAACACAATAGTGTTAGCTACTTTTATTCGCATCATTTTTATTTCGTAGTCGAATTATTTTAAAATTTTAAAATTTCATAAAGATTATCTCAACATCTTGGAATGGTGTGAGGGTTTCCCTAATATTTAACATGTTCCATTCTTATTTTTATGATGTTTGTTACCACTTTGTAAATTTGTTTGGCTGAGAAAAAAAATGACAAAGGTAACCTATAGACCAATTTTAAGACTGGAAACTAACGTTTCCAATTTAGAGAGGGTTCTCTCTTAGACTTAGTCTCTAATAGATAATGGCATTGAATTGTCGGCTAGATTTATGTGTTTATGAAATGGTCATGGTTTCACTGGCAAGGAAATACATAACTTTTGGTTATGGAGTCAACCTCGTGAAATCGAGAGAAATCAATGACTTGGTAAATGAAACTTTGAGAGGATAAAGGCTAAGCAAGCAATGGTTTTTCAGTTCAAATGTCGTTTTGTGTGGTGAAATAAAAAGTACATAAATCAACTTAGAGCACCATTAAAGATGAATTCTGACTTACGTAGAAGAAAAGACAGAGTTTAAATGGAGAAGTCTAAAGCACCACACAATGAATTCTAGACTCATTAAGCATTCCAATTTAAACAAAGGAAATGTATGAATATACAGAAAACATAAAGTACATATATAGATGGGATCATAATACATCAAACCAATACCCTTAGAATATTTTCTTCAAAGTCTCGGGACTTCTGCATTATATTTCAATCGGTTTCAAAGATTACATTGAATAGTCTCTTGTCTACACTACTTTTCCATCTAGGCTTACATTGAAAAGATAGAATATATAGAAAAAACTACGCTCCTTGGGCTCCCATGCCTCAAACTACTCCTTCTAGAATTTTGGTTTCGGTTATTCTCTGTCAGATGACCTTTCAAATAAAGTTTGTTAAAAATGGAAACTTGACTGCACCCAATCATGTCATAGCCGGCGTCTTTGTCTTGATTGTTAAGTCATAGGTAAGATTCGATCATCATGTTGTGATGCATCAACGTTTCTCTTTTGCGGAGTGCCTGAATGATCGAACACACTGTCAAAAATTCTTCTACCTAGTGTAATGGGTTTTGGTTGTTGTTGTGCAATCACTAGTTGTAGTATGCACATGGTGAGTTGGTGTGGCCGATGTCTTTTGGTTGTCTCTCATGTGCTCCATGTGGAAACGATGATCAGGTGGGCACACATCTCCTTCAAAACTATCATGTGTTTCGCTTACACTTGTCCTCCTCAATAAGTGGGTTTACAACATCTACGTGATGAATATTCACCGCACGAGTGCCCTGTCAAACTTCTTACTTCTCGACAGGAAACATGACATGCGAGGAGAAAGATTTTGTGCCACGTTCAAAAAGAAAAAATGGGATCATGTCAATCATGCCTCGAGCCTCACCTGCAACCTTAATACCTTGGGTGTTTTCCTAAAAGACCACTTTCGTCTGTTCATATTCTTCACTTGTCTCCACAAGACTGCATTCTCTCTCAGCTTTTCTTTAGCGCTGGAAAGAGCCACACGGGCGTTATCCATGACAGGTCTGCATTCCTTGAAGTGCTTTGTGATTCTTTCCTCTGACATCATCTGTTCCTCACATAGCTAAATGATAATGTGTCGCACCTCTCTGAGCTTTATTTTGAGATAATATGCATTCCCTTCTCGACTCTGCGACGTTGTCACTTCAACATTCCTTTCTGCCAACTGTTTTCTAAATTCTCTATTCTCCTGATACAATTCGGCAATAGCGAGTTGCGCTTGCTTCAGCTACCATGAATTCTCTTGAACCTCCACGTTTTTAGTGTCTGACCTTCTCCATCTTTCACCAATTCCCCTGCTTGAATATTCAACTGGTTCAAGCTGAACAATGCGCACGAGTAACTTCTCAGCAGCAGACTGGGTGCCCGGTTCATTGGGAGCTTGGGTCTCCTCGGGCTTCTTGATATTCAACCTCGGCCTGCCTCTTTTCCGGGGTGGTGACTGTTGGGATGACGAGTCTTCTATTTCCTTTCCTTTTCCCGTGGCCTCTTCCATCCCTGCCCCCGTGCTGTGAAATGTTGCTTCCCCTGCGAATAGAGGAAAATCTCCTTTGGGGTCCCTGGTATGTTGGATGAAATCATAAACGAATCTCATTCTTTGTACAATCATCTTAATTCCTCAACTACCAACAAATTGATCAGTGGAAAATGGAACAAGTTCTTCCTCGGCTGGCCAGCTTCATCCTGGACACTATTTTTCATCCTTTCTAGGCTTCGATACAAGAAGAAACGTAAGTTCAAAGGATTTTTCCTTGTGAAGTGCATGATCATCCTGATGTGATGTGGGTAGACTTTGTCAAAACTTCTTTCACAAGTTAAATACCTTATAATCACCTTTAGGATCTTTTGGAAAGGCTCCCGGAGATACCAACTCAGAACACCCGCTCTGATTTTCCGATTAGGAAGTTTGGCTTGATAAAGTCTTCATAGCATAATACGTCTAAAGGCATGCCATTAGACCACTTCTCACCGCGTATAGGAATATTCATTGCAACTGACAAATATTTCTTCGTCACCCATAATGTGATTCCTACAATAGTTGTGCAGAACCCATTAAACCAGAGAGAGAATTGTTCAGCTAGTTTTGCGTTTTATTCTTTGATCTTCTCACAATAGCACATGCATCCAACCTCTTCAAAAGATTCCCTGATATTTAGATATTCATTGATTAATGCCAAGTCCTGAGGCTCAGACTTGAAGTCCCTTACACTTCCTGCCTTCTTTCTTATGCCTTGGGATGTTGTCATGATGCATAGGTGTATTTGTTTCACACACATGGTAATGAATGTTAACACCCTCTTTGTGTGGAAAATGAGAATGATATACTTCACAGAGACCTGTTGGAAAAGCAGTGACAAAAACTTTGTGTGAACAACAAAGTCACCTCTAGGATTCCACTGCATAGCCGCTAGGCACTACGAAAAAATTTGACACAAAAGGAAATCAATGCGGTGATAAACAAAAATGGTAGGCATGTTGCAGTAGGGAAGCACGATGGAAAATTTAGCGTGGTGTCAAGGCGCTGAGAAAATTGTCAAGAGATAGAGAGTTTAGACACAGAAACAAATTCAGCACGACGGGAAGAAACTCCCAAGAAGAGAGGCTGACCTCGAGAAGAACTATTGTCTGGTGTAATATCTCAGAACGAAGTCCAATAGGCTTCAAATAATGACTGAAAACAAATGAAACATGACAACTTGAATGAACAGACTCACAATACAGACGATGGAAATCATCCTTCCTACAACGAAAAGACCTAGGATTTGCCGAAAAGACCACAGACAATGCACAAATTTGGAAGGTAAATGACGAGTATGCAAGGTGACCAGTATTTATACTTGAACAGGAAAGGGATCGAATCATGGAAGAGGAAGATCAATCCATGGTGACGATAATTTTGGAAGCAGGCTGAAGATTTGCGCAGCAAACTCGCATGAGAAGTACACTTTGAAGTGTGCAAAGTACAAATGATAAGACTTGCAGAGTATACGTGGTATGAGTGTCATGATTTCTTATCCTTTTCAAATTCATAATTAGGTGATGATGCTCGTTATATCCATTGACATGACCTTTATTCCAACAACTTGCCTCGACCTCTGGCATGTAAAGTCCCTCTTTCTGAAAAGACTCGATATTTTGGGAAAGGGACCTTTACAAGTTCCACATGACTAATTATGAGGCCCTTTCCCGACTACATGGGCTAGACCCGCCACTTGCTGATTCTAGCCCATTTGTTGTCCAGTACCTAACTTCACACATTTTGATACACGAACTACGACCCATCTAGGACTGACTCTAACTATAAAATTATGGTGCTAACAATGTCGATACTTGCTATTGTTTGGTCTTCGACTCCTTCTCTATGATAATAATCCTAGGTTTTTCTTTAAACAAGAACCCCAATATTCTTTAATATTGTGTTTGAACTAAATATTTTTATGAATATATAGATGGTACATCCATTGGTCTTCTTGGCTCTCTATTTGTATTAAAAATGCTTAGAGAAAATAATATTTCTTGGCAATTTTTTTATTGTTATACGATGATCCAGGTGGATATCAGTGGCCACTCACCTTTTCCAGTTGGCTCAAAACAACTTTCTGGCAATTTTTGTAATCTACTATTCTTAGCAGTCTTTCGGGTCCAAAACTGCCAGAGTCATTTTGAGGCCCTAAATGATGTTTTTTTGGGTATGTTGCAGTTGAAAACTTTAGTTTTGAAATTTTCGACAACTGTTGTAGTCCTCAGATAGATATTTCCAATTGACTATCATACACCTAAAACGGAGATCGTATGCAAAAGTTACGACTCCGGGAAGTTGATGTACTAACTTAGCCAAATGGGGCTCACATGACTTTTGGCGCTTCATCACCTAGGGTTAGGTTTTTGGATGTCTAGGGTTTTTGAAACTCTTGTTTATTGTAAAAAGGCCTTTAGAGCCTCATTGTAATGATCTTCTTGTGAATGATCGCAATCATCACATCTCTCCTCAGAGATAAGCCGCCACCATTCCAACAAGCTTGCTTTTCGCTACATTTTACAGTTTTATCTTATTTCCTTATTGAATAGGAAACCAATTTTACTATATCTCTGTTATTATGTGTTAAGCATCTGTTAATAATCTATAGTTAATTCATTCTGCTCATAATATCTAGATCATACAGTGACTCTCAAAACATAACTTTGAAATATGGTTCTCACTATAATTCTATATTGGTTGCACTATATGTGATGTTTTTTTTTTATATAAACTTATTGTTTCAATAAAAGAACTAAATACTAGCAACACTATCTTATCAAAATAGTTTTAAGAAAAAAAAAATTGTAAGAAAAATAAAAAAGACATATCACATAGATTCATTACTTCTTTTCTTCATTCTAAATGAATTCTTATAGCCTCCTCTACATTCTTCTCTACAAATAATAAATAGAAATCTATATATAATCAATGCGTTCATTTCTTCATTTTTTCATGTATCTAGTTTTTAGCAAACTCACAGTTATATGACTACGTATTTTTCTTTAATGCAACTAGGTTCTCTTAACTAAAAAATGTAGAAAGATTACTTTTTCTTTACTTCCATCTAATTCTAATCACTTAGAAATATATACAGATTTATTTTTTCTTCGTTGTAGTTAATTCTATTAACTCGGAAATATATAAAGATTATTTTTTCTTTGTTGTAGCTAATTCCAATGACTCGAAAATATATAAAGATTATTTTTTGTTTGTTACAACTATATTTAGTAACTCTGAAATAAATAAATACTTTCACATTTAGTTTTAATTATCAAATTTGTTCTTTTTGTAATTGCATTGAATAAAATTAAAGTTTGAAAAAAACATGTAAGAGCTTTACTTAAAGATTCAAGGGACAACCTGAGTAGAAAATCTAGTTCTTCCCAACCATAGACCAGAACAGTCAAGATCACTTGTTCCTATCACCTAATTCATTATTCAATAGGGACTGGAAATTTGTATCACATTTTCCATAATAACGAAAGTTTGATTCTTTCTCAGAACCATGAAACTCAAATCCTCATTCACAAGTACTATGTTTGTCTTTTCTTCTGTTACCAAGAAGAAATAACTTTCTTAGGTCTTTGTTCATGTTATCCTCATCCATAACCCTACGGAATCTTCTTGGCCTAAATTTGTGCTATCCTATTCCCTCACATCCCACATCTTTGGGAGTAGGTTTACATTTGTCCTCATGGACAATATTTACTTTGGTGGTTTTCATCCCTTTTCAGTCTCCCATGGAACAATGAATTACTCTTTTTTGTAACTCAATTCTTTAATCAATTTGTCGCGAGATAAATAAAATAAATTAAAAATAATATTTACAAAAATATTCATCATTGTCAATGTTTATGATGATATAATTTTAGCATAAGTCCTTTTCTCAAAACTCCCTCAAAATCAATAATCAAAATCAAAATATTCAAATGTTTATAAATGGAGGGACATTACATCTTACCTAGCAAAAGATGTATATTCCCTACTCATGTTCCACACTTGAAGTAGAATCCCTTCTCCATGTAGGAAACCTTGCCAGTGAAATATGAACTTTTCCTACTTCATTTCTACACTCGAACTATAAGGACTACTCTAGGCAGGAATCCATTCTCAATGAAAGATGAATCAAAGTAGAAGCCTTGTTCCATGTAGAAAGCCTTGTCAAGTGCAAGATGAGTTGTCCCTAATTCAATTATGCACTTGAAGTAGAATCCCTGCTTCTTTCAAGAAGAACATCTATTCTCCTACAACAATCCCTAGTTTCCATGGATTAACACATATTTCATACAATATCTAAGAGCCAACATTTCATAATATCACAACAAGGTCTCTTTCTTCTAGGAGCCATAGATTTTTTGTAGCACACTGTCCCCTCTCTATAGAAATTTGGAAGCATTTTTTAGAATCATCACTTGAGCTCTTTTTTTACATAGAGAAAACATCCATTTGTCAACAAATTCATCTTCAATGGTCTTACATAGACCACACAACCATTATCTCCTACAACAAATCCTCTATGTTTTTGTTTCAACTTTGAGTGATGGAACTCTCATTAACATTATGTTTTATAGCAACATCGATTCGTTGACTATCAAATTTCCCACAACACATTATACCTAATATAATAGCTTCACAAAGGTCAATATTATTCTTTCCTTCCACTCAACATCATCTTCAACCATGGACTACAACATATTTTTCAATCATTTAATTTGCCTACTACATGATATTCTCCTTCATCCAATATATAGTAACACTTTGACTCACAATTATTATAATATTTGTAGTTCTCCTCGATCAATCACTTATCCCACATTATTTCACATTAGAAAATAGCTTATTCCTAAAGCATTTCTTCTCCATTACAGTAGTCATAGTGGTCCAACACCTCCTTATAGCAGAAGCATTATACTTCTAGCAATTGCAACTCTAGGTCCAAAGTAACAATCATTAGTATGGATACCTCTTGTGGTTATCTTCCCCCTCCCTAACATCGTTTCTATACTTGAAGACCTCTGTGTGTTTCAACAAATATTTTATGTTCGAATTCTTGATGTTCACCCTCTCATCATCTCTCTTATTTCTCGCAATATAAAAACTTTATTTTACATTTCCCACATCGCATCAACACTTTTACTCCATCTTTGCACAAATTCTAAATCATTCATGTTCAACGAGTGCATACAAAGTATTATTCTTATTTGGTTTCATTTCTCAATTGGGAGAAAAGAGGGGATGCTTTAAAACTACGTCGGGAGGAACTTATGAATATTACTATGGAAACCTCCCCCAAGGAGGACATACTTCTCAACTAAGCAACACCCGTGTTCTGCATCGCAACGACCATAAACTCAGGATAAAATTTCTCTTTCTTGCTAGTTAATTAATAATTGATGTGGCGTGTAGTAGTACCTTTCTAGCCTTAGAGCTTATTATTTTCTTTCTGCGCCATCACGATATGCGCATATTGAGTGGAAACATTTCTATTCCTATTGAAAAGTCTTTCAAACAACATAATAACAATTTTCGCTAAACTCTCATTTTTTTCTTCTTGTTTTGTTTAACTGTTTACCTTAAAATTTCATTTTTGTTACTTTAATTTTTTTTTTCTCAATTATTCTTAACCCAAGGTAATGAGATTTATTCTTAAATCAAGTTAATGAGATTTAGAAACTTCATATACGTCAGGTTTAATAAAAATTCATAATAAAAATTCACACTAGCTCAAAAAAGTACTTTCCCAACTTAAGGTAATTATCTTTAAAAGATTGATAAACATAAAATTTACTAATAACTCGTACAAGGGTGTGTAACAGAGTCATGTAACATCTGGGTGAGATAGAAAAAGACAATTTTTTATAGTTTCAATAACTCGTACAAGGGTGTGTAACAGAGTCATGTAACATCTGGGTGAGATAGAAAAAGACAATTTTTTATAGTTTCAAAGAAGAGCTCGTTCTCCCTTATTAGAGGGTAATATTGCAATTGGTTTTTTCTTTTCTTGTTTTTCAAAATGGGGTGTTAGCTGTGGTGCAGGTGTTATTCTAAAATGCTTAGTTTTGAGTGTTTTTAGTATTAAAATGAATTATGGGCATGAGACCAATATAAGGAGGGAGTTATTGTTCTTATGGTGTATTTTGTACTTTGTTCACTACAAACAAGTTTTTTGTGTACAACTGGTTGGAGATTCAAAAGTTATAGTTGATTGGTTTTCTTTTAAAAATAATTTGTAGGTGATCATTTTACAACTTTGGATGTCAAGAATTCGCCACTTGTGCGAAACTTTTTAGACATTACAAATTCAACATATTTACAGGGAATTTAATAGGGAAGTTGATGAACTTTCTAAGGAGGCTCTAAATTTGGAAGAAGGTTTCTTATTTTATGCAAAAGGGGAGGGTGCCCATGTAGAGCCTTTTAAATGTTTGACTATGGTCTAAACCTGACTATTTCTGTTTTTGGCTTCATATATTGTCTTGTGTAAGGATATGTTCAGAATAAAATAGTTTTGTAAAGCTTCTATAATACTTCTTTTGTTTTTTTATGTGGTTAAGTTAAGTTTTGGATAGAAAATGTTGTTTTGATATTGTAAAGTTATCATTATATTTCTAATATAAGTTTTTTTAGTTTCAAAAAAATAATTCATACTAGCTTAAAAAATCATTTCCCAAATCTCTTAATCAATCAATGAAACATGACTTTACCACAACACGATGATTCAAATTATAAACTTTCATAATATAACTTAACCATATTGATTCAGTTGCCTTTATTAACTAGAGATACTAATTAAAAAATGCTTTCACAAATCTCTTAATAAATGAAGTATCATTGTACCACGGGGGTAGGGTTTAAGTAGACTTTCATAGTATTACGTTACCCTATTGACTTAGTTGGCTTTAATAACTCTAGATAGTAGAAAGAATAAACAGCCATACATATATTCAAAATCAATATTAAAAACATTTCGGAACCTTGACTACAATACGAGTGTAGGTTCAAGACGACGTGAGGCTTAAGTTTCAAGTGTAGGATCAAGACGACGTGAGGCATTTCTTTCAAATAGAAGTAATGTGCGAAAGAGAGAGGATAATGAAACGAATCACCGCATTTCATTTCTGTAACATGAAAGAATGAAAAAACGCATAGTTACATATTAAGATGGAATTGAAAGAAAAATTGCATTCAAAGGAAGGAAGTGATGCTTACAAATGTTTAGATTTGGTGCAACTTTCCCATGCGCTTTGGTTATGTTCTGTAGTTCAAGTCAGCGTGAAGCTGTTTTTTAAGTGTAAAAGGAAGGTTTAAAGTCAAAGTAAAGTTGTTTTTTAAATGAAAAAAAAGGTTTTCATCTATAAAAATTCGATTCCTCTCATTACTTAGTAGAATCAGAATTAAGATGAATCTATTATCGTTAAAATATATTCAACCTGTATTACAGACTAGCACAGTCGCTAACTCGTGGCTGGTGAATGTTGAAAGGCGGTTTAGGTTTACGGCGAATACCCGAAACGTCTTAATACTTGTGCGAATATTTTAATATTTTTTAACCAGGTAGATGTGACAATAAGTTAGTGAATACAGTCATTTTTAAACACGATTAGATAAATGTAAAAAAGTAAACATATAAACGGATGTCTTTATAACAGCTCAGAAGTTAATGGATGAAATCAGAGTCATTCATTTATTGTGACCATTAAGAATATTCTAAGCATATTTAATCTCGTCCATAAAAAAAACGTATTAAAAACTAAAAACCTATTAAATGTGCCCATTGTCAATAGATATACGCCTTTCAGCGTAACCTTTCAGTGTAAAAATAAAAAATACAGAAAAAAAAAAAAGAATAAAAGAAAAAAAATAAAGAAGAAGAAAGATGAACCATACCGCGAACGATCTATGGGTGAACTGAATTGATTGAAAAATATAAGTGCCTGAAGGATCAAAATAGCCCCGACAAAAATCATTAGTGCGGTTCTCTATTACGGAAGGCACTTAGTGCAGTTCTCTGTTACGGAATACCATGCGACGAAATCTGTATTCCAAAGTAGCTCTTATTTCTGTAACAGTAAGAGACTGGGATTGATAAGCTTGATCGTTTGTTTTGTTTCGAATGCTAAGAAGAAGTACATATGTGTACGAGTGCTCTTTATGTGCTTCAACCCGCGTTCTGGAATTACCCCACACATTAGTCATAGGTTAGCCTCTGCTCTCTGGTAGTGTATTTCAAACTACGATACGTTGGTGTCTTCTCCATAGAATTTTATGAGGGTGAATTCATAAAGTTGTGTCATAATTTTTGGGCAAACGAAAAACTTGAAAATGGTGTCCGCCTAGTGTTTTAAAAAATAAATTAGGGTAGGTGTTTTATAAATGTTCTAGTTTTTTTATTTTATTGGTCACTATGAATTCCTTTGTCAAATTAATTATGGATGAAATCATAATTTTACATTTTTTTAATATTTTTTTGAATTTATAAATGAATTAAATATCTTCAAAAAATTTTAAAGAATTGTTACAATAACTATTAACCATTAAAATCTACAATTCCACTCATCCTTCTTATTAAAATATATTAAAATATAATCACTAGGATTAGATATTTTTGGAAAATTTTAAATTTGTAGTACTCATCCTTCTTATTAAAATATATTAAAATATAATCACTAGGATTAGATATTTTTGGAAATTTTTAAATTTGTAGTTATAGAAGAATTTCATTTAGTTGAAGAAAGATTTAAAACTCAGTTTTATTATTGATAAACTTTGGGTATATATCTTATTCTACAAGCAATGAAAGAACCAAGTTCTAGAACTGCAGCTCTTGTGGCTCATCGAATCATAGCTATTTTTTAATTTCACCCCTTCTTCTTTTAAACAGGTATCAAAGCCAGAGAAGATCGTAGATTGCAGAAATCGTGAAAGTTGTGTGAACATCGTTTGAGAAGGGGTGATTTATTTCCTCATATCTTAGTGGAAAGATTCTTAAAGATAGTGTGCACATATTAGAGACTAATTATCATGGAATTAATGAGGTAAAAATAAAGTTGCAAACATTACTAATGAATTTTGAGAATATGAAGATGGACTGAATTTCATTAGACCACAACCCAAGTCATGATCAAGGTAAATCAATTAAGGATACATGATGAAGAGCTTCCAGACCATAGAGTGGTGGAGAAGGTTTAATAAGTTCGATGCAATGGTTGTAGCAATTGAAAGGTCTAAAAAATTGACACAACTATCAGTAGATGAGTTGTCGGGATCCTTACTATCCTTACTATCGGATGAATCCAAGATGAACACATATGATGATTCCTTCGAAAATGCATTCAAATCTGAGATTTTGATCTCAATAGGTTTAGGAGGATCAAGTTCAAGAGGCACGAGCATGAACAACATAAGAAACAACCAAATAGATAGTTCAAAACAAGTAAGGAGACCATATCTAAATCCTCATAGCTTAAAGGCGAGCAACAACATAATGTCACAACCAAATTAGAGGTATGAAAAATGCAAAGTTCAATGTTTTTATTGTAATAAGATGAGCCATTATAGATATGAATGTAGGAAAAATACTGATGACCTCATCACACGGGATGCGAACTATTACAACACCTTTGAGATCTATGAAGACTCATTATTCCTTACTTTTAATATTTATAAAGGGAATTCTAATGATATTTGTTTGTTAGATAGTGGATGTAGTAGTCACATGATAGGAGACAAAATATTGATTGTAGATATGGATGATTTAGTAAGACTCACTCAAGTCAAGTTGGGTTCAAACAATATTCTAAAAGTGTATTATGCCTTAAGTTTGAAATATAATATTATTAGTGTGGGGCAACTTACTCAAAAATTGTATGATGTACTCTTTGAGGGCAAAAATTTTATCATATATTATACACCCCATAGTAAGATGTTGTTTTCTAGGATTAACATGACAAATAATAGAATGTATCATCTTTTCATGAATTACGATAGACATGATGCAGTCTCACTTGATCAAGAAGTAACATGTTTGGAAGATTTTTTGTTGTGGAATTTTAGATTTAGTCATCTACATTTTCTTCATCTAAAACTATTGCAACAGAAAAATATGGTTGAAGGTTTGCCTCCCATTCAAGAGCCAACTAGTTCATGTGAGAATTACATTCTAGAAAAGTAGCATAGGGACAGTTTTCCAAGAGGGATGTGTTATAGAGAAAAAATAACATTGGAGTTGCTTAATATAAATCTATGTGGTTCAATGTAGAACCAAACACTAGGAGGAAGTTACTATTTGTAATGTTCCCAAGTGATTCTGCTAGGAAACTTGGGTTATTTTCTAACCTTGTTTGTTTATTTATGCAAATTTTGCTTTAGGAAGTTGGGCTCTTGGTGTTTTTTGATGTGTGTATATCATATAGAATACAACAATAAATGTATATCATAATATATAAGAGAGAACACAACAAGAGTCTAAAAAAAAAATTATATTTACATAGTATAATAATCTATCTCCATACATAGACCTACAGATATGGAACAATAGAGAAAGATAGAGAAGTCTAGGCTACATGCACCCGTCAGATACAATAATATAGAGAAATAGGGCCTCATAGGTCCCCCCACAAATGAATGATGGGTAATACAAGACCAATTAATTTCCGTCGAAGGTTGAACCTTTAGACCTCATGTTGGTGCATCCCCACTGGCTGGAAAAGATAATAATTTTGGCCTCCTTAAAGATGACCTCCAAATATTATGAAAACACTTCCAAACTATAGATCAGGAGTTGTCGATTGCATATGGAGAAAGTATGGGGTCAAACCCGCAGATCTAACCTTCCAACCCAAGACCTCCTCAAGGGATGATGCACCCTACTTCAACAAATACCCCCAACTGATAAATAAAATAGATATGTAGAAGAAATCCCCCAACAAATAATGCAAAAAGTTACTATGGTGGTAGAAATCACTCCTTAAAGGTGATATACTATATATCTATCCTCCTTAGGGAAAACCAAATCCTTTCTCCTCAACTGGTATTACCTACTTGCTAGAAAACCCTTCAATATGTGCCTTGCTTGCACAAATGACTCCTAAAATGAATATGAACTAAATTTAGAATAGTGAGGGAGGAATATTTCACCTCCTTGGCCAAGCTTGGATGAGGATCATAGATATTATTCACCTCCTGGCGATATATAGGGTTTCTTTACTCAAAGGTATCAAAACGTAACCTTGATAGTTTAAATGAACTGAATGGAAAAATAGCAGGAATCCCGAGTGAGGCGCCCTCCTCTCTCTTTTATACCTCCCTGTTCTAATTCTTCGTTGAGTTACTTTATCACTCTTACTAAGGTTATTGTTTTAATTTCTCCTTAAGTCAATAACCTTTTTCCATTTTCATCCAAGTCACTTTATTAAAAATAATATTAAACCACTTAGTGACATCTTTAGTCCCTGCTACCCCTTTTTCCCATTGGACTATAGTCTAGAGGGATGAGTAGACTACTAAGTCCTTCTAGGTCCTTCAAGGAGAGGAGAACATTAGAGTCGCCCCTACTAGAAATTGCTTTCCCATAAGAAATTTTGTACATGTTTGTTCTAGGACTTCTTTATTCTCCCAAGTAGCATCTTCTATAGAAAAATTCTTCAATTTGACCAAGTATTCCTTAACCTCCTTGTTCCTTAGTTGTTTCTCCCTCACCTCCAATATCTCCTCTCGATTCAAAGTCAAGTGTCTATCTTCATCAACCGGGGGTAGCTCTTCATTATCTATAACATGCTTCCCCAAGTCCCTCTTTAAGCAAGATACATGGAGGACATTGTGGATTTTTCTCTCTGGTGGAAATTTTAGTTCATATGCAACTTTTCCAATTCTCCTTTGTACTTCATGAGTCCCATGTAAGTGTGTTTTGAGCTTATAAATTCCATTCTTCTTAATATATGTTTGTTTCTACAGTTGTTACCTTAAATAGACTAATTCCCCTACCTCAAAGGTGCGCTCCACCCTCTTTCTGTCAACATATAATTTCTGTTGGTTTTGAGCCCTATGCAAATATTCTTTGAGTTATATAAGGATGTAGTGGGTTTATTGTATCCTCTCTTTAGCCATAGGAACCATGCTATCTCCAAACAAAATTTCAACAAAAGTAAGGGGATCACAATTGTACAAATATTTGAATGGAAACATACCAATGGACAAGTGGTGGATGGTGTTGTAGCAATATTAACCCAAATAAAGCCATTTGACCCATGTCTTTTATTGCCCTAATCCATAATTTATGAGGTAACCTTCAACCCATTTTTACACTAATTTTGTTTTCCCATCTATTTGTGGATGGTAGCTAGTGCTAGGATTCAACTCAGTACCCACCAATCTAAACAGTTCTTTCCAAAAAATGCTCATAAAATTGTTGTCCCTATTGCTCACAATTGTCTTGGGTAATCCATGTAACATGAAAACCTCCCTGAAAAAAAATTAATCTACCTGAGATGTGATATAGTCCATGGTGATGGCATAAAAGTGGGAAAACTTAGTCAAGAAATCTACTACCAAAAATATACAATATTTCTCCTGTGTCCTAGAGATCAATGTAATGAAGTCCATAGATATAATTTTCCACATGCTCTCGAATGGGAAGTGGTTGTAATAGACATTTCGGGTGATTGTTCTCATATTTATCTTCCTGAAAAGTGGTACACTCCCTGATGTGGCACATTCCCTCTCCCTTGAGACCCTTCCAAGATTTTTTTATTATTATCTTCATACATGTCTTAAGAAACCCTTGGTGCTCGGCTAATGATGAGTTATGGAAGCCCAGAAGCAATTTTTTATTGAATGAATATTCTCGAACTAGATATATCCTCACTTTATAATAAATAATATCATCGATGATCCTATACCTATCATCCTATAACTTACCATCCATTAACTCACATGCAAATTTATTTTTAGAATACTCCACCAATAGATGGGATTTCTAGTCAACTCATATTTCGGTCATGGAATAGGTTGAGGGCCTTCTCGACAAAGAATATGCTAATAAATTATTCTTTCCCTTGACATATTCTATGTAAAATTTATATTCTTGGATCTTTCTCACCGATTTTTTCTTCCTTTCATTAAGGTCCCTTTTACCAAGGAAGTACTTGAGGATGTTGTGATCAGTTCTCACCACAATTTTTTTCCCACTAGATATTGTCTGAACTTGGTTAATGTGTGCATTATGGCGAGCATTTATTTGTCATAGATGGTGTATAGTAGCTCAACACCCTTTAATTTTTGTCTCTCATAGGTAATATGAGGCATATTTTCCATCAGAATAACTCCAACACTTTCACCAGATGTGTCACACTCCAAAATAAAATGTTGAGAAAAACCAGGTAGAGATAATAAATGGAAGGTACTCATTACATTTTTCATTTTCTCAAATGTATATTGTGCCTTATGACTCCACACAAATTCCTCTTTCGTGATCAAAGGTGCTAGAGGTGCACACAGTTGGGAGAATCCCTTGACAAAATTCCTGTAACAACTCCCACCAAAATTCCTGTAATAGTTGCATATGCCAAGAAAGCCCTTGAGTTATATAAGTATATTGGGAGTGGTCCAATAAATGATGGCCTGAATATTCTCTTTATGAACCGATACCCCTTTGGCTCCAATAATGTGACCCAAGTAGAGGACATTTGTTATCCCAAATTCACATTTTTAATCTTTAGCATATAAGGATTCTTTTTTCCATGATTCTTAGGATTTAATATACATGGTTAAGGTGATACTCCCATGTTTTGTTGTAAATCAACAGGCCATCAAAAAACACAAGAAAATACTTCTTCAATTACTTGTTGAACGCATGATTCATGTAATACTAAAAAGTGGCTGGTGCGTTGGTTAGGCTAAAAGGCATGAAAAGGAAATCACAATTCCCAAAGTGACATGTAAAGGTTGTCTTATGCATGCATTTCTCCCTCATTCTAATCCGATGGTATCTTGAGAACAAATTAATCTTTCTTAAATAGACTACACCATGCAGCTCATCCAAAAATTTATTTATTTTGGGAATGAGGTACTTGTTCTTGATAGTTCTCTTATTTAGGGCTCTCTAATATATCCACATATGCATGGTCCCATCCTTTGTCTTAACAAATACAACTAATGATGCAAATGGACTTGAAAATGGTATGATATTTCCCATGGCTAGTAACTCTTTGATGGCGCTTTCTATCGCATCCTTGTGATTCCTGGGATGCATGTAGGGAGTAGTGATGACTCGTTTATCCCCTTCCTCTAATTGAATAATGTGTTCAAACCCTTTATCTGGTGGTTGACCTGGAGGAATTGGTTGAAACACCTTTTTATACATGTGGATGATTTTTTGGATGTCCATAGGGTATTTATTGATTCCTCCTACCGCGTTTTATATAACAAATCATTTGGCTGCATAAGCCACCTCTTCACGCCTAAATATGAAATGAATTTTATTGTAAGTCACAACTGTAGGTGGCTCTCCTATAATCCCCTTAAGCCTGACTCTCTTCCCTTATTATGTAGTGAAGGGCATCTCCATGGTTTTATAGTTGGTGGTGATGGGTCCCAAAGTAATAATACATTGTACACCTAATACAATATTAGTGTCTGGAATGTCCACCACATAAAAATATTGTATCAAGGTGTATCTACCCAATGTCAAACTCATTTGTTGTATGTATTTGTCACAAGATATTGTGCGTCCTCTTGAAAATTCAACTAAAACTCCTTCAAAGGCTATTGTGGGGATGTTCTCCTCTCTACGATAGAAACACCAATGAACTTGTGAGAAGCCCCTCCATCAATCAGAACCATATCCCGTTTACCCTGTACATCGCCCTTCATTCGGAAAGTGTTGAACTTAGGTACTCTACTCATGGATGCAATTGTAACCTTATTGAGGCCTTCCTCCTGATGTGAGAGAACATACTCACCCTGTGCATGCAAGGCTTGTTCTGTCTCTTTGTGGCTCAATTGTGTGTTGTATATAGCTCCACTCTCCTCCCCATATGATTCATCCTCATTATGAAACACCACCTATATATAGTGGATCTTCCCTTTACCCCAACTCTTATGACCCGACTTCCATGTTTCTTTGCATGTGAAGAATACTTTCTTCCTTCTCAATTCCCTCCTTGTAGCTTCATCCATTTTCCCCTTTCATTTGTCCATCTTCTTGGTATCTCTCCCTTTAATAAAGTTTGGAGGCTTAGGTGTAAATTTGTTTTTACTAGCTGCTCTAGTTAAGTCTCTAGTGCACTCTACGGAATCCCGTAGGGTTGAAAGATTAAAATCCTCAACCCACCCTTGAAAATGATCATTTAATGCCTCTGTATATATCATCAATAGTCTGGATTCTGACCTATCTGAAAATTTGACTGCCACCTTATGAAATTATTCAATGAAATCCTCCATAGAGCTTGTTTGTTTAATCTGTGTGATCTCCCTGAAATGAAGCTCAAGATCCTCCCTGTAAAATCGGTCAATGAGCCTCTAAGTGAATTCTAGGTAAGAAGTGACATGCTCATGCCCCAATGTAGTCATCCCATGAAACCACCAATCATGGTCTTTCCTATCATATGTAGGGTTGCATATTTGATGGCATTTTTTTCTTCCATGGTATTAAACTGTAAGTAAGCATCTATTTTTTGCACCCATGCCTTGGCTGAAATATGATTAGTTCCATCAAATGTAGGCATCACCATTCTTATTTATTTTCACCCTAACTCACTGTCACCCCTGTGATCTTCCTTGCATTTCCTCTTGAGTCTAAGATGGTAAAATTATACTAAGGAGACTTGATTCATGAATCCTGCACTCATATTGTTTTAGTCTCTCTCCACAATTTCCCACTCATCCTCAATGGTCTCCTGATTCAAGGTGCTATAGTCCCTTCACTGAGTATTCATTAAAGTAGTAAAGTATGGTCTCAGGGTGTCTCTACTAGACACATGAGAATGGGAAGGTACGCTTCCTGTGAGGCCTTTGTGTATAGAGTCCTCATGGTTCCCATTTCCCCCATGAAAACCGTTGGAATCATTATTCCCTCCAAACATAGGTGGATCTTTTCCATGTTTTTTTTCCATCAAGTACTGAGAAAGAACATGTTGTTTCCTGCTCTGCTCCTCCATTCGAGTTATCATATTGTCCTTCCCTCTTTGAAAGCTCACAAGGGAAAATTTTAGATCATCTTGGCCCTTGGATAAGTGGTCCTTCATCTCCTCCAAATGGTGCTACAATGCACAATGGTTTCTTTGTAATGTATCAAATACCTTCTCTACTAATAATAGTTATTCTGATTCATGAGTCCCTCCCATGCTTACTTCTTGATATTCCCCTTCAGAAACACCTGTTAATAATTGTGCCCCATGGCCTCTTCTTCTTGGCATTAGAAATATTCACAGGATGGCATAGAAAATGGATCTGATACCACTTTAATGTTCCCAAGCGATTATGCTAGGAAACTTAGGTTATTTTCTTACCTTTTTTTTTTAATTTATGCAGATTTTGCTTTAGGAAGTTGCACTCTCGGTGTTTTGTGATGTGTGTATAGCATATAGAATACAATAATAAATGTATATGATAAGATATAAGAGAGAACACAACAAATATCTAAAAAAAAACTTCATATATGATCTTTATTTAGTATAATAAGTTGATCTCCATTCATAGACCTATGGATCTGGAACAATAGAGCAAGATAGAGAAGTCTAGTTTGCATGTGCCCTTCATATACAATAATATAGAGAGATAGGGCTTTCTAGATCCCCCCACAACTGGATGATGGGAAATACAAGATCAATTTATTTCCCTTGAAGGTTGAACCTTTAGATCTAGTGTTGGTGTGTCTCCACTCGCTGGAAAATCTAGGAATTCCGACCTCCTGGAAGATGACTTCCAAATATTATGAAAACACTTCCAAACTATAGATCGAGAGATGTATTTTTCATATGGAGAAAGTATGGGGTCAAACTTGTAGATCTAACCTTCCAACCCAACACCTTGTCAAGGATTGATGCACTCGTCTTCAACAAATACACTCAACTGATAAATAAAATAGATATGCAGAAGAACCCCCCCAACAATTGATGCAAAAAGGAACTATGGTCAAATAAATCACTCCTGAAATTTGATCTACTATATCTCTAGCATCCCTAAGGAAAATTGAATCCTCTCTCCTCAACGGGTACACCCTACTTGCTGGAAACCTCTTCAACCTGAGCCTTCTTGTACAAATGACTCCTAAAATGAATATGAACTAAATATAATGGTGAGGGAGGAATATTTCACCTCCGTGGACAAGCTTGGATCAATATCAAAGGGATTTTTCACCTTCTTGCATATCTCTAGTATTTCTTGAATCAAAACCCTCAAAATGTAAGTTGCATAGCTCAAATGAGCTCAATAGAGAAATAGCATGAATCCCAAGTCAGGCGCCCTTCTCTCTCTTTTATACATGCCTCTTCTAATTATGTGTTTAGTTACTTTATTAATCTTACTAATGTTATTGTTTTAATTTCTCCTTAAGTCAATAACCTTTTTTCCTTTTCATCCAAGTCACTTTAATAAAAATAATATTAAATCACTTAGTGACATATTTAGTGCCTCTTATCCTTTTTTCCCATTGGACTATAGTCTAGAGGGGTGAATAGAATACTAAGTCCTCTTTGGTCATTCAAGGAGAGGGGGACATTATATTACTTCCTAACCTTCCTAGACGAATACAATAGAAATGCATTGGTGTACCTTCTTGCAAAGAAATCAGAAAAATTTAACACGTTCATAAAGTTCAAGGAAATGATGGAGAACAAAAGTGGTAATTAGATTAAAGTGTTAAAATAAGACAGAGGAGGTGGATATGATTCAAACATTTTACCTTATTTCTGCAGGCAAGATGGTTTACAACAAGGTATACAATTCATAAAAATGGTGTAGCTAAAAGGGAAAAAATAGCCATTATGAATATGGCTAGAAGCATGTTAAAATAAAAAAAATTCTCAAATGATTTTTGGAGAGAAGAAATATATTTGCTATTTATGGTTTGAATAGATCTCCTACTAAAATTGTGAAGAACAAAGTTCCACAAGAATGAGGGACATGTATGAGTTGCAGTATTGCACACTTCGGAGTATTTGGTTGTGTGGCATATGCTCATGTGCCAACATAATTGAGGAGGAAGTTAGATGATGGAAGTGAAAATGCATCTTTCTTAGGTATAGTTATGAGTCTAATATATATACATATTATAATCTAGTAACAAATAAGGTGATAATTAGTAGGGATGTTGAACTCAAAGATGATGAATCATGGGATGGAAGTATAGAGAAGACTATATTTGTTGGAGAAACAATAACTCAAGAAGAATATGATGCAAAGGAGTAGATTGCATAAGGTAGAAAACAAGGTTCGCAAACAGAGTAACCAATCAGAGATACTCCAACAAAGACTCCAATAATTATTTTTCAACATGAGTCAGCTATCCCAGTAAGCAAGTTTAGTCCTACTTCTCAATCAAGCAGTGAATTTGTTCTTACAATTTCCTCCCTAAGGTCTATAAAAACTATAAGTTTAAGAGAAATATTTAACTATCTAAACATGCATTCAAATTTTGCATTGTTTTCTTATCAACCCACATGTTTTGAAGAAGAAATTAAAGTAGTGGATGAATAAATTGATTCCATAGAGAAGAATGATATATGGGATTGAGTAGAATTACTAGAAGATAACGCTTGCATTTGTGTAAAATGGGTTTACAAAACCAAGTTTAACAAGAAAGGAAAAGTTGAAAATTACAAGGATAGATTGGTACAAAAAGATTCTTCACAACAACCTCGAGTAGAATATGGTGATACTTTTATGCGAGTTGCAAAGTTCAATATATTTAGAGTTTTCTTAGTCACAACAACTCAAAACGTATGGAATTTTTTTCAAATGGATTTCTAGTTAGCATTCTTGAATGGTATTTTATAAGAAGAAGTATAAGCGTAGCAACAACCAACTACATATGTAATAAAAGGGCATCAAGATAAAGTCTACATATTGCAGAGAGTTCTCTATGGAATTAAGAAAGCTCCTATAGATGGATTCAACAGAAGAAATGATGAACCCACATTATATACAAAGGTGAACATGAAATCAAATCTTGATTGTTTTCTTATATGTTGATGATATGATCTTCAAAGGAAATTTGTTAATAGACAAGTTTAAATCAGCCATGAAACATGAATTTGAAATGACTAGTTTGGGGTTAATGAGATATTACCTTAGTATTGAAGTTCTTCAATCAAATTCAGGATTTTGTTCATTTCAAGCAAGGTATGTTATAGATTTGTTGAAGAGGTTCACGATGATGAATTATAAACCAACACCAACTCAAATTGCAACAGTGAGAGTAAAGAGGATGTGCGACCCATTGACAAAGTTGAGTAAAGGGGATGTGGGACCCAATGTACATCCAAATCAATTAAGAAGATTGGTTGGCAGTCCCATGTATCTCGATATGTTGTTGGAACAACAAGATATCATATATTATATTCGAGCACTAATAATGATTTCTTGATTGGATTTACTAATAGTGATTTTGCAGGTAGTATCGATGATGGAAAGAGTACTTTAGGATATGTATTCCATCTTGTTTCATATGTGTGATTTCATGGGAATCCAACAAACAACCCATTATGACGATTTATTCAAAGTTGAGTATGTGACAATCACAACAACAACTTCTCAAGCACTTTGGTTATGTAGAGTATTTGGTGATCTTCTACAAGGAGAAGAAGGACCAACTCTAGTGTTTTGTGGCAACAACTCAACAATAGCTCCATCAAAGAACCACTTATTGCATAAAAACACACACATATTGATATTAGATATCATTTTGTTAGAGCTCTCTCAAACAATTGAGAAATCTACTTGGAATCTTGTAAATCAAAAGATTTTTTGGCTGACATTTACAAAGTCATTGTAAAAATATGTGTTTGTGTTTTATAGAAAACAATTAGTTGTGCATTTAGGGGTAGTAATTAAGGAGAGTGTTAGAATATAATTACCCTGGTTAGCTATTTGTGGAGAATTTTAATTTTAGAGTTCTAAAGGGTTTTAAGCTATCGAAGAAAGTTTTAGAAGAACTGAGTCTTCTATTATTACTAAACATTGTGTATTTATATCTTCCTCTCATAACAATGAAGGATCAATATTTCAGCGTTAATCACTTATTCCATTCCAGGTTGACTGGTTTTTATTTAGTTACGATTTCAGCTTTGATTACTTATTCCAAATTAACTGTTATTTTCTTTAAATTTCGGAGGTGGTTATGGAATGTTTAGATGGGCAGGAAAAAGGAAAGAATGGGATATCGATGTCGCTGATGATGGAGATACTAAACGACAACACCGACATGGGCATCGAATTTGAATTATGAAACTATTTCTACTATTTTATTAAATTATGAAGGAGTTTAAAAAAAAAATTAAACATGAATTACTTTGTTTAGACCATATCACAATTAACTTTTCAAAGCACTTACATAATGCAGATGCTGATCAATAATCAGAACATTGATTTTGAAGTGGCCAATAGAGAAAAAACGATACGCGTGCACGCTGCATAGCCACTTTCTCATCATTGCGATTAATGGGATTACTTTAAATTAAGAAACAATGAAACCTTTCGGTTTTTGATAGGCTCATTGACCAGCTGAGTAAATCTAAATCGACCTTTTAACCAGAAGCACGAGTGCTCCCAAAAGTTAAGCAAACAACATCAATTTAGTTCTGACTGTATGAAGGAACCTTGAAAATAATTTTTAAACCTTGTTATCAACACTAATTATTATTAAAAAGTATAAAGCGATGTTGAAAATAACTTAAAACTGTGCTATCAATCACTAATTATCAAAAAACCATTATTTGTAGAATTTGACCACCTATTAAACGAGCTAAGGACCCCGTTCATACGTGGAATGGTTGAGCTTGCTCGTCTTTACGTCGAATCTTCGATCGATGGGTTGTTTGACCGTTAAACTATCGTTAGATAAGTCTTTATGATATTTATATTTTAAGTTTAGTATATAAATACGGATTTCAAAATGATTAAATTATTATTTTTTATTTTAGTATTATAGTTGAGCGTTAGAGTCTTTATTAAATTTATGTTCTAATTTTTTTAATTAAAATATATAAATAATGATTTAAAAAAATCAAAATTATAGATGATAGTTTAAAAGTTATCATATTTATTTTGTTAGATTTATTTTGTTGAGAGTAAATGCAACTTGTAAAATATTATGAAATATCATACCATGAGGTAAATAAGTATTTATATATTTTTTCATTAAAATATATAAATAAGGATTTTAAAATGATCAAAATTATAGATGATAGTTTAAAAGTTATCATATTTTGTTAAAAGTAAAGACAACTCGTAAAATATTATGAAACATCATATCATGAGGTAAATGAGACAAATTAACTAAGACAAAGAAGTTGGGAGTCACATGTTAAAAAATGTACATCACTATAAAATAGTTGAATTACTAAAATTAGTTATTTAAGAATGTCTACCACTATGAAATGCTTTAATTATTAAAAGACTTTAAAGAGATATTTAAGACGAGGGTTTAAATCAAAAGAGAATATACACAAGTATGTGGAACTATCTATTTAGGCGAATGGATTAAGAATCTAAATAAAAGGTTGTTGAGTGTCTTAATAATATGTTTTTTTTTGGTTTTTTATTTACTTTGTTAAATTGTGTATAATATATTAATATTAGCAAATATTTAATTTTCAAATAATAACATTTCGTTTAAAAAGATAGAAAATTTCAATAAAACTAGTTTTTTTTTGGTTTTTTATTTACTTTGTTAAATTGTGTATAATATATTAATATTAACAAATATTTAATTTTCAAATAATAACATTTCTTTTAAAAGGATAGAAAATTTCAATAAAACTATAAAACTTGGGTCAAATCACACATTTTGGATTAGCATAAATTATATAAAAAAAATGATTTCCACTTAAAAAAAAATTCTAGTTTTTTGGGGGTTTTTTATTTACTTTGTTAAATTGTGTATAATATATTAATATTAGGAAATATTTAATTTTCAAATCTTCTAGTTTTTTGGGGGTTTTTTATTTACTTTGTTAAATTGTGTATAATATATTAATATTAGCAAATATTTAATTTTCAAATAATAACATTTCTTTTAAAAGGATAGAAAATTTCAATAAAACTATAAAACTTGGGTCAAATCACACATTTTGGATTAGCATAAATTATATAAAAAAAATGATTTCCACTTAAAAAAAATCTTCGGTGTGGCATATATATATGAATGAGAATATAATAAAATATTCGGTGTGGCATATATATATGAATGAGAATATAATAAATAGTGTTAGGTAAAAGTTTGGTGTATAAAAGTATTCTTCTGTGTGGCATATATATATGAATGAGAATATAATTACTTTGAAAATTCTAATCTGATGGCTAACAATTGATGATGTTGGCATATTCTTAGTCGTCCTCCTAAATCAATGAATGTGATTTCCTCTTCATAACTTCCTTGTATTTTTGAATGCATCCGTTAACCTGTTTACCTTTTAACATTTACCTAAGCATATTAAGAAATTACTGTAGCGCTATATAATTGCCACGTTTAAATGATTAAACTTTGGATTTAGCACGTTCTTTCGACGTTCATCAACCACAATTTTAAGTAGCTATGCTAGTAAATAGTGTTTGGCATATATATATGAATGAGAATATAATAAATAGTGTTAGGGAAAAGTTTGGTGTATAAAAATATTTAAAAAAAAATTAAGTACTTAATATGAGATATTAATAAATGTTTTTTTAGTGAAGGATAAGTATTTATGTCTGTGTAAATATTTGATCCACTAATGGGATGTCATTTTTCGAAAACGCGAGTGAAAACTTTGGAAATTAGTTGTGGTGTGTGTGATGAAAGCTTTATAGTAAATGTAAAGGTTGATTGTAGGGTGGAGAAACCTATCAATTTTACTATAGGTTGGTGTATTTGGTTCACTAAAACTACATCAGTTTTTAATTTCCCATCGTTCAATCTCTTTCATATCTTTTACAACAAAATGCATATATGTTTGTGTATTTGGTTCACTAAAACTACATCAATTTTTAATTTCCCATCGTTCAATCTCTTTCATATCTTTAAAAAAATGCATATGAAGGACATAATAATTCAATTATAATGAGCATACCTATTGTTTGTTTGTTTTTTTGATATATGGGCTTTTTTCAATTGGGTCTTAAGACGGAACCCAAATTTATTTAGAGGTAGGAGTGTTTTATTTATGTTAAACATGCATAGAATCTCCTTTAAATATGTTATTAGGAGGGAAATAATAATATGGTAGATATTAAAGGTTTGCTAATTTGTATCGGTGTTTTGATTAGGAGAGATGATTGGGGATTTAGAAATCCAAATATTAAATTGGCAATGTAAAGCATGAGGTTTTTAGGCTTCCAACTTATGATGTACTCATATATTTGGAGTTATGTTGTAAATGATGAATTATCTAAAAGGAGAGTGTATAATTAAGAATGAATTTTGATATCATTAAGATTAAATATAAAGTCACTTTATCATATGTAACTTTAATTATTTTTTTAGCTTTTAGTATAATGACATTTTGGTTTTTAGTGGAATTTTGAATTATTCTTTTGAATTATTTTTTTCATCTTTTAGTATCATGACATTTTGGTTTTTTAGTGGAATTTTGAATTATTATTTTTCAGCATTAATTTTAATATCATGACATTTTGGTTTTTAGTGGTTTTTTTAAGATTTGTATGAAAGTAAATTTGTTTTGTATTAAATTTTAGTTTTTAGCAAAAATTGTTTTTAAAACATAAAATTCAAAATATTTATAATCAAAATAAAAGTATTTTTTAATATAAAAGATTAATTCTTTAAAAAAAAAAAAAAAAATTTAAAACTATTTATTAGTATTCCATAATATTCTAATTAGATATTTCATAATATAATAAAAATTAGAAAACATTAATTTTTTAATATTTTTATTATGGCTAAAAAATAATTGTTTATTATTATAATTATAAATTAATAATTGTCTTAAAGTAGAATAAATTTATTATTGAAATTTAATATAAAAGTATAATACAAACATTTTAATGCTTGATTTGTTTAATTATGATACAAAACATATAGAGATTGTCCATTTGTATAAAGTTTCATGTTTTTTAATGGATGGAGGTAGGGAGATTTACTAAGAATGCTACCAAATTCATTAACTAACAAAAAAATACCCTTGATTATTTATACAACTCATGAAATTCACACTTGCAGTGCTTCAGAAATGCAATATAAATACATAAAGGAAAATACTCTAGAATACTCTTTTAGAAAGATCTAGGTGAGAAAAATTTTCTAGGTACACTTTCTAGAAGAAACTAGATCTAACTAAAAATCAACCTCGAGACTCACAACACAACTCATTTAAAGATTCTCAATTAGCAAGAGTAATTATAATATTCTAATTCTCCCCCTTATTTACTTCCACTATGTTCTTCATCATTTATAGTGCCTAAATTATGTCCATGAAACTCAAAAACATCTCTTTCCAATGGCTTTGTAAATATAACAACCAGTTGGTCTTTTGATTTACAAAATTCCAAGTAGATTTCACCATTTTTTACCAAATCGCTAATGAACTAATATATAGTATCAACATTCTTTGTTTTTTGGTGAAAGACATGATTATTTGATATATCTATTGTTGACTTGTTGCAATAATATACTAGATTTTGTCCTTTTTGTCTTTCTTGACGATCACCTCATAGTCTACACAACCAAACTTATTGACAAGACATTGTTGTTGATCCTACATACTCAAATTCTACTGATGAAATTGTCAGAATGGGATGCTTCGTGCATGACCATGAAATCACAACTAAACCAGGATGGAAGACATATCCTAAAGTACTCTTCTTATCATTCATAGTACCTACAAAATCACTGTCAGTATATACAACCAAGTAACCATTACTAGTGTTGGAATATAGTATACCATATCCTATTGTTCCAACAATATATATCAGAATTATTTTTCCAACTTGCTAATGCAAGTCTTTTGGAGACCCCATGAACCTATAAATCAAAATAATGGCATACATAATGTCTATCATAGTGGTAGTGAGATACATTAGTATTCCAACCAATCTCTTGAACATTATGGATCTACATGGGATCATTTGTCCTCTTTGTTGAGATTTGTCCCTATTACAGTTGGAATTGGTGCTAGTTTATCTTAAGATTAATTTTGTTATTAGGTTATTTTCAATTTACTAGAGCACTCAATGCATTTCAAAAAGAACAGCGTAAAGAGGATCAATGAAAGAAACACAATCAGAAAGTACACAAAATTTTATCTTGGGAAACCCTCACGGGGGAGAAAACCCAACAAAAACTTCCTTAATAATAGATTGTCAATACAATGGCAAGACTAAGACAAAACCACCAAGAATAAACTAGGGCACCTCTCTTCTCCTTCCTTCTACAACTATAAATTCCTTCAAAATATGTGCACTAGATGAGTGAGTGAGTGAATGAACAAATGAGACACCATCCTCACTTATAAATACTAGTTGAGGAGGCACTAGGGTTATGTCTCTTCACTTAGTAGGGATGAATTCTTCCAAGAGTGGTTAAAACCACTTTATAAACCCTGGTGGGAGACTTTACAAATAACACCATATAAATATGGTTTGACCAATCCACAAAAGGAGATTTGGTCTTATACAAGTCCTGACAAGATAAATCCATAAAAGGGGATTTGATCTATAAGATAATAACTTAAATGTAATTAGAATATCTTTGAAGTTACAATATTTTAACACTCCCCCTTAACAAGAAGGTTATTCTACTGACATAATCCAATACAACATCATCACCAAAAAGAGAGGGCAACATCATCATCAACATATGGAAAAATGAATGAAACATCTACAAATCATTGAAAGTTTTTCTCATCATCCACAACATGGAGATGGAGTAACATCATCATCATCATCATCATCATCATCATCATCATCAACATGAAGCTAAAACATCAACATCAATTAGTATAAGGATATAACAACAATATCATTAACATGAGGTTGAAACAACATCATCAACAACACGAGCTTGATACAACACTAGCCTAATACAACATCATCAACAATACGAGGCTGAAAAAACAACATCATCAACATGACGTTGAAACAACAACATCATTAGCATGAGGATGAGACAACAATATCATCAACACGAGGGTGAGACAACAACATAATCAGCAAGAGGCTGAGATAAAAACATCATCATCATATGGAAACTGAATGAGGCAGGTGAAACAACAACATTTTGTGGTACTTTTACTGACCATCCTTACCAAACCTTCAGGATATTCCGAAGAATCATAAGATTCCATACGATATAAAATCCTAACAAGCTACCACGTGGTACTCTGACAGATCATCCTTAACAGACGTTCGGGATCTTCCCGTGAATCAAAATATTCCCTAGTATATAAAATCCTAACAGAGCTACCACTATTGACCACAACTAGCATATACATGCACAGGTACTCTGATAGAGCATCCTTACTAGACCTTCAGGATATGCCCAGGGATGATCAATCCCCTAGGATATAAAATCCTAACGGAGCTACCCGTTGTTGTTCAAGATACTATAGTATCATCAACATCACTCCCCCTTTCGAGGGAGGTCCTTTAGGACAAAACCAAACTTGTCTCAGAAGGACTCAAACGTCACATGAGATAGAGGCTTGGTTAACACATCTACAACCTACTCATTTGTGCCAACATATTGGATCTTTACAACTCCCCTTTGCACCATATCATGAATGTAGTGATACCAGATATTTATGTTCTTCGACTTGTCATGGAACAATGGGTTCTTCATCATCTTTATACAACTCTGGTTATCACATAGAATCTGGGTGGCTTCCATATCCAGATTGAACAGACCTGCCAACAACTTCTGAATCCATATGGCTTCAAAATTGGTGGAACGTGTTGGAATGTATTTTGCTTCTACCGTGCTGAGAGAAATATTGGATTGCTTCCTTGTTTTCCATGAATTCATGGCTGACCCCAAACTGAAACAACATCTTGAAGTTCTATTTCTATCAAAATCACTTCCATCCCAATCTTAATCAGTATAACCATACAATCTAAAGTCATGATCTCCAGTATAACATAGACCATAATCCAACATACCATTAAGGTATCTCATCACATGCTTTGTAGCTATAAGGTGAACACATCTGGTCTCTACCATATACTAACTCAAGGTGTTAAAAAAAATAATATATATGGCCTAGTATTCATCAGATACATCAATGAACCAATAATCTATCTGTATAGAGTAGAATTAAGCAACTCTAATGAAGTATCAATCAAAATATTCAAATTTTTTACCATGGGCGTATTCATGGATTTACATTCCAGCATGTCAAAACTCTTCATTTTTTCAACTGCATACTTCCCTTGGTTAAGGAAGATATTCTCTGGGCTCTTCGAAACTCCAATACCTAATAAATAATGCATTGGGCCTAGGTTTTTCATCTCAAACTCTACAATGAGTTTCTTCTTACAATATGTGATGAAATTTTCTTGTCCTGTCAAGAATAAATCATCCACATTTATTAGCAATATAACTGGCCCATCATTCATAACCTTGAAGTAAAGTTTATAATCAACTTTACTCTTGGTAAAGCCCAATCTTGTCAGGAAACTATCAATTCTTCCATACCAATCTCTAGGATCTTGCTTCAGCTTGTACAAAGGTTTCTTCAAAATGCAGAGATGAGTCTTTATATATACACTTATTCTTCAATAACACCATTTAAGAAGATTTTTTTCACATCCATCTAGTGTAACTTCCACCTCATTTTGGTTGCAAGACCTATGATGGTTCTTATAGGAGTGTATCTGGCTATAGGAGAAAATGTCTCTTCATAATCAATACCTTCCTTTTGAGAAAAACCATGAGACACAAATCTTTCTTTATGTTTTTCAATACTTGTGTCTGCTGCATGTTTTATCTTCTATATCCACTTGGAAGATACCACATCTATGTTATTTGGTCTGGGAACTACTTACCATACATCATTCTTTATAATGGATTGGTATTATTCTATCATGGAATCCACCCATTATTTCTTTTGAATGTATTCTTCAAAGAAAGTAGGTTCCTTTTCTATGAGATCACATATCAATGTCATATATCTGGAGAATGGCTTAGGTTTCTTTCTTTGTCTCATGGTTCGTTCTGGGGCACCATACTTCTCTTCATCTTGAACAATTACCTTGCCCGAGATGTATTTGTTTTGTGAGAGATCGTCATGCAAGGAGGTTCTTGAGATTCTATCATATCATGATTTTCTGGAATCTCATCATCAAGGTTAACTGTAACTTCTTTCACGGGTTCTGCAACTCTAGGAGCTACATGTTACTTTTCATATACTTCTTCAAGATGACATTTTCTTGACCTCTTGAGTGTTACATATTCATCAAAGGTTACATCTTTGTTGATATAAATATGATGGTAACCTATTATGTAAATTATGAAGGCCTTAGAGACCTCACAGTATCCAACAAATATTCCCTTCTATCCAGAGGGATCCAACTTAGTTCTCTTTTCTTTTGGAATTTGTACCAATACTGGAAAACCAAATATTTTGAGGTGGCTTACTTTTCACTTATTTCCGATGAAATGTTTTATGGGGATTTTGAATTCAAGTGCACTATGGGATAATTTGTTAAGGAAATAAACTATTGTTAATGCTTGTTCAACCCATAAGTGCATTGGAATATCTTGATCATGAATCATAGTTTTTATTGCTTCCATAATTGTTCTATTCTTTCTTTATGCTACACCGTTTGGTTGAGGATTATAGGGAGAGGTGAGCTCCCTCTTAATCCTGACATCTCTACAAAATCTTCCAAATTCATTTGAGGTCTACTCTCCTCCATTATCGGACCTGAGTATCTTGATTTTTATTTCGGAGAGGTTTTCTACCAAGGCTTTGAATTCCTTGAAATTTTCGAGTACTTCATCTTTTGATTTCAAGAAATAAACCCTAGTCTTACACGAGTAATAATCAATAAATGATACATAGTATACATACCTACTTGGAGAGGTTGATGGAATTGGATCACATACATGTGAGTGGGAAAGTACAAACCTCCTTCTTCTAGTACATAGGATACATCCTTCATTCTCATCAGAGTTATTTTCATGTGCTTAAGAGACAAGTATCTTTTCCAGGCATCAGAAAACATAATATTCAATTTATTCTTTAGTTAACTTCTTGGGTGGCTCATCATCTTCAGTTGCATGGAAATTATGTCTTTTGTTATTTATCTTCTTGAATTCTTCCCTTCTGGCAGGAAAATTCTTGGCAATGTGTCACATATTATCACAATGATAACATTGATAAGAGGAGAAATATTTTACCTTTCTTTGACCCTTATGATATTTTTGGAATCTCTTTGGAGAGTGAGATTATTTATGAAAGTGGGTCTCCTTTTGGAAATTATTCATTTTCTTTCCCCCTTTAGCATGAGAATCTAGGGCTTGATCTTCATCCCGTCATAGTACGACTTCTTGGTATGCCACTCTTTCTTCTTCTTGAACACATTCTTCCCATAGACCGTCAAATTGGAGTTTCTCTTTTCTTTCACAGAGAGTTTGGATGAAGGCATCCCAAGGTCTTGTGAGACCATTAAGAGTTTTGATTATGAGTTCATCTTCATGTAATTTTTCTCCAGTTGCTTCTAATTATTGTTTGAATTGATAAATCCTAGAGAAATAATCTTGAACTATTTCTCCTCTCTACCTCTTTGTATTCTTGAGTTGGGTTCTCAGATTCATCTTCTGGTTGATGTTATTTCCTTCATAAATTTGGGATATGGAATCAAACAGATATTTTGGATTATTCTTAGAAGACACTTGAGAGATAAAGTGGTCTTTAATGGAATATGCAATTATTCTTTTGGCCCTAATCATATCCTTATTGTACTTTTCTTTGGTTGCTTCTTCTTCAGGTTCTGGTACATTTTCTTTTATAAATTTTGCAAGGCCATTCTCTTCAAGAATGAGTCCAATTTTGTACTTCTAGGAACAAAAAGTTTCCACACGTTCTAACTTTTCAACAAGATTAATGTTTGTAGACATCTTGACTTGGAGCTAGGAAAATGACCAGAAAATGAAAGTGCTCAGAAAACAAATCCGAACTTACTAGGAGATGCACATGATTGAGGTGAGTGGGATGGAGCTGTAAATTTTATAAAATTCCAAGTTTTACCCATTGAAACTTGACCTTCGCACTTTTGGACTAGTACTTCTGGTACTGGTTCTAGTTTCGTGGTTTTCTGGTACCAATCAAAAATAGGGTTGGACTTTCTGGAGAGTTTGTCCACTAAAAATGTGCACTCAAGATTCCAAAGGATGAGCTAGGGTAGGGCACACTTCCCTAGATGGTTTTTTGTCCTCTTCAGTAAAAATCCCTAATTTCCTTGTACAACAACAATGACATTTTTAGATACCCAGTGAAAGGTGCGCTATTTAGTCAAGCTTTAATACCATGCTAAGGTTAATGTTTTTATTAGTTTATTTTCAATTTACTAGAGCATTCAATGGATTTAAAAAACAACAAGATAAAGAGGATGACTAAAAGAAACATAATCACAAGGTACACAACATTTAATCCTGGGAAACCCTCATGGGGAGAGAACCCAACAAAAACTTCCTCAATAATAGATTTCTAATACAATGCCAAGACTACGACCAAACTACCAAGAATAAACTAGGACTAAGCATAAGCCTCTCTTCTCCTTCCTTCTACAACTCCAACTTCCTTCAAAATATGCGCACTATATGAGTGAGTGAGTGAAGGAACAAGTGAGGCATCATCCTCACTTATAAATACTAGTTGAGGAGGTGCTAGGGTTATGTATCTTCACTTAGTACGGCCGAATTCTTCCAATATTGGTTAAAACCACTTTATAAACCCTAGGGGACAACTTTACAAATACCACCATATAAATATGGTTTGACCAATCCACAAAAGGGGATTTGGCCTTATACATGTCCCGACATGATCAATCCACAAAAGGGGTTTTGATAAATAAGATAATAACTCAAATTTAATTAGAATATTCTTCGAAGTTACAATATTTCAATAGTTTATAGGTTATTATCATGAACCTACTCAACACATCTATGCCCTACTTTTTTTGAAACACAAAAAATTATGAATCTTATTGGATGACATCAATACCAAGGAAATATATCATTAAATCCAAATCAATCATTGCAAATTCTTGTTTCATCGTTGATTTAGACATTTCTATTAACATATTTCATGAGAAGATCATATCATCAACATGTAAATAAACAGTCAGTGTTTGACCTTGCTAATTTAGTTTTGTATACAAAGTGGGGTGATTTCTACTTTTGATGAATCCATTATTGTTAGAGATGAAACAATCATCCTTAGTTCCATAGATAACTTTCTTCAATATAACACTTTATATACATTTTATTTTTTCATATATATTGGTGGACTATCTACATAGGCTTCTTATTCTAAAATACCATTTAGGAATGTTGACTTTACATCCATTTTATAAAATTTCTGCATGTTTTGAGATGTTGTGGCTATGTCAACTCTAGTTATATCTAACATTGAAATTGGTGCAAAGGTATCACCATAATCGACGTCGAGTTAATGTACAAAAATTTTTGATACTAATATGGCCTTGTACTTTTCAAATTCTCCTTTTTCATTAAACTTGATTTCGTAAACCCATTTTTTACCAATATAGTATTCACCTTCTAGTAATTCTACTAGAGCATGTGTATCATTATTTTCTATGGAATCCATTTCTTTGGCACAATTTTATTCTTTAATTTCTTCTTAAAAGTATTTGGGTTGACAAGTAAACAATGGAAAATTTGAATGCACATTTAGATCTTCCTAGGGTTCTCTCAAATTTCTTGTCTTTATAGGCCTTAGGGATTGAACTGTATTGTTAGATTCACTACTTGATTAAGAAGTAGGAATAGACTAGGGTGATGGGATAGGTGACAAACCTTGACCAAAATTTCTTGGAGTCTCTATTGGAGTACCTTTGGCTAATGATTGGTCTTCTCAACATTGTTTTCGACATTGTACAATCTTGTCCTTTGCTTCTTCTTCTTGAGTTGTTGTTGCTCCAACAATTATATTCTTATCTATGCTCCCATTACATGCTTAATCTTCTTTGAATTAAATATAATTATTGATTATCACCTTATTTGTAACTTCATTATTTAATTTATATGCCTTGGACTAATCATTGTATCCAATAAATATAAACTTTTCACTTTTTTCAACTAACTTTCTTCAAAAAAATTTAGGAACATGAACATATGCCACACAACCAAATACTATTAAATGTGTTACACTACAACTTATACCTATCCATGCTTCTTTTGGGACATTGTTCTTCACACTTTTAGTGGGAGATCTGTTCAAATCATAAACAATTCAAGCTACTTCTTCTCCCCAAAAATTATTTGACCGATTCTTTGATTTTGGGATGCTCCTACCCATATTCATAATTGTTTTCTTTTTCATTTATTCTACACCATTTTTTGAGGTGTATACTTTGTTGTAATTATATTTTGATGACATGATGCTTATAGAAAACATGAAATTCATTTGAATCATATTCACCTCATGAAAAAAATTTGAATCATATTCACCTCCTCTATCGAATCTTAACACTACAATTTGATGGACACTTTGCTTTTCCACCAATTCCTTCAATTCTTTGAGCATGTCAAAAGATTCAAATTTCTTTGCTAGAAAATGCACTGAAGTATTTCTTATCTAATCATCTATGAAGGTTAGGAAGTAGTAAATTTATCCTAGTTTTTGGGTTTACATTGGGCCACATGGATCTATATGTTCTAGCTCCAAGGGCGCCTTTTCTCTATAAGACACTCGTTTAGGGAAAAAGTCTCAATGTTACTTTTTCAGAATGCAACTCTCACATCAACTAGCCAACTCTTGAATGGGAGGAAAAAATTTAACTATGTTTTTCCACTACAATAATTTTAGGACACCAAAACGTAGATGACCAAATCTGAAATTCCACAACCAAAATTAATCCAAACATGCTACCTTTTGGGAAAATGAGGTATCATGTCTACCATAATTCATGGCAAGAGGATGCATTGTATTATTTTTCATCTTCATCAAAACAATAAACATATTACTAAGAGGTTTTTAATATTTAAAACAATAATTTCCCTTAAAAGCTACATTATACCCTTTTTGAGTAAGTTGACCAACGTCGATGAGGTTATATTTCAAAAACCGTGATCATAGTACACATTTGGTATGTTTCTTTTTTGGACTTTTTCAGTAAGGATGTTTACCATTTCCTTTCGCATAAAATTTAAAATGTTATATCTCCCTAACTTAATCTCAATCCTTACTAAATCATCTATGATTTCAATTAGGAGTTTATTTCCTATCATATGATTGCTACTCACTATCTATCAACAAAATATCCCTATAAGTCTCTTGGGAAGCATTAAAAGTAATGAATAAAGAGTGTTCATAATTATCAAAGGTGTTATAATAGTTTACATCTCATTTCCTAAGGTCATAGTTCTTCTTCCTACATTCATGTGCATAATGACCCATCTCATTACAATAAAAACACGTAGCCTTGGATTTTTCATACCTTTGATTTAGTTTTGATATTTTATTTATGCTCCCCCTTGAGGTATGAGGGGTTTTGTATGATATCCTTTCATTTTTTTCAATCTTCCTTACTATCTATTTGGTCACTACATCTACTGCTCCTAGCCCTGCCTATTGACCTTGATATTTCTCTTCATCTTGGGATAGAAACATTTTATTTGAATACATTTTCAAAAGAATAATCATCATTCCCATTTATTATAGAGTCATGGTATAGAAAAGATCCTAATAACTCATCTAATTATAACTATGTCAAGTCCTTATACTCTTTAATGGCTATAAACATTGCATAAAAATTATTAGGAAAGGTTCTAAGAACCATCTATACAACTTTTTGATATGGAAGTTCTTCACCATTCATTCTTCATTGATTTATAGTGCTCATGAACTGGGTTATGAAATGTCATATTGAATCTTACTCCTTCATATTCAAATGATAAAAATTCATTTTTAATGTTTGCAACTTGACTATATTTACCTTGGTAATTCTAGGATAGTTGGTCTCTAAGATGTCCCAAACTGTTTTTGATAATTTCACTATTGAGATCTTGGGAAATATATTTTCATCCAAGCCATTTTGGATGAGACAGATTTATTTTACATACTTCTTCCAGTTTTATTTGATATGATATTTTTGATAATTTGTCAATAATTTCTCGGCTACCAAATATTCTACATACCCATGAAATACAAAATCCAAAACATCTTGATAATGTGATATTGTCCTCATTTTTATTACCCAAACTTCATAATTCTTCCTTATGAGAATCGAGATCTATGGTTGTGCATGTATACTACTTCTTGAAGCCATATTTTTATTTTCTATTTTATACAAAAGAGAAAACCATTTTCCTTCCTCTAAATTAATAGAAAAATGTCCTTAACTAGAAATTAAATTTATGGAAAAAAACAAATTTCACCTTCACTCAACATGAATGTATTCACTAGTAATATATTTAATAGAATGACATTTCTCTTACCATCTCGTGCAAAAACTCTTCACTTGCCTAGTGAAGGATGGCTCCAACCTTGCTCTCATGCCACTAATGAAAGGAGGTAGGGATATTTTCTATGAATTCTACAAAATTAATAAACTAATAACAGAATACATTGAACTATTTCTACAAATCATGAAATTGACACCTACATTGCTTCACAAATAAAATATAAATAAATTTAAAATAATACTCTATAATAGTCTTCTGGAAATATCTAGGCAAGAAATGTTGTCTAGGCACAATGCCCAATTGAATGACTAGAAGTGAATCTCCAAAAAATTGAATTTCAGTAACTCCTCCTTAGATAAGATTTGAACGAATTTGAGAGTCGTAGGTTAATATAATTTGTTTGTTTCAAAACCAGTTAAAACTTTGAATGATATAATGAGATTAAAATTCCCATTACCCCACCTCTAGTAGGATTTCCTTGTCAATGTACACAAAAGAAATCCCATGAACTTTCTTTGTTTATGATATTTTCAGTATACTATTTGGGAGGATGAGTAGTTGAATGTTGGGGGAAATCATAGAGTATGTTAGAAATTTTGGTGGCACATTTATTAGGAAGGGTATTCACACCCGTAAAAAGTTTTTCATTCTTAGCCAACCATATTCCCCAAGAAAAAGTGAGCGATCCATAAATCATTGACTTATATTCCACTCACATCACCAACACAAATCCTCTACACAAATTTAAATATGAACTCTATCCTTAGTCTTATATGCAGATCAATGTTCTCATAACTAAGGCCTTATGTTCCTCGTGCAACTTGGATACCAACAACCAAATATGTATTCCTTTAGTGACTACATCAAAGTATTGTATAATTTACGCCAATGAAAACAAAATGGTATGTGTACTCTCCAACAACCAATGGATTTTTTTTTTCCTCAAGAGAATATTGGTTCCTTCATTGTTTTTAATACACAACTAATAACATTGGATTGAGGAGATTGTGGTTTCTTATTTCTTCTAGAATATTGTATATTTTTCATTCCTAATATTCTCTTTGGATTATTCATCCTTATCACTCAACATATCTAACCTAGCCATATTAGTGACATCCTTACTCTTTTTTTTTTCAATTAATTTTAGTTTCTCACTAGAGATATTATCAATTTCATTAAGTACAATATATATTTGATCCACATATTCAATGAAATGAATGCATTCATAACTATAAACTTCCTCATGGAAATTATTCCTTGGGAATCAACTTTCCCTATGAGAGTCATCAAAAGGGAGACACCAATACTTCTCTTCTTGATAAAGGGTATCATAAATTCTTTACTTAGGGGAAGGCTTACTCCTAGTCGACACTTGGAAATTTTTATCAAGTTGAATTAAAAATGAAATTCCTTAGATTTCCCCATTTCCATTTCTAGAATGGTTTTTATATTTAGGATGGTAGTTTGACTTGCATAGTTTTGGATGCCAATTTTGGATGCCTTTTGGGATACTATTGGGCTATATAGTATGCAAGAAAGGCTTGTTGGTAGATCCTGCCAGGATTGCAGTAATTGTTAACCTACCACCACTAAAAATAGTCTGCCAATTGAGAGCGACATTGGGACACAGAAGATACTATAGGAAATTTATAAATAGGTATGTGCAGATCACTATGCCAATGGAGAAATTGCTAAACAAATATAACAAGTTTCAGTGGAATGAGAATTGTCAGCGAGGATTAGACACCCTGAAAGAGAAGATGGTAACCTCACCAATACCACTATTCCTCGATTGGGAAAAGAAATTTCACGTACATGTAGATGCATCGACCCTATCACTTGGAGCTATTATGGCACAACCAAGAGCAGGAGAATTGGACCATCTAATAGCATTTGCTAGCAGAAAACTGTCAGAATCGAAGCAAAACTACAATATCACAGAGAGGGAAGGATTAGATATGGTCTATGCACTTCAGAAGTTTAGGCATTATTTATTGGGAAAATATTTCAAGAGGTTAATAGACCATTCAATGCTCAAATACCTCGTCAACAAGCTAGTGTTGGGGGGGGGAGAATTTGTAGATGGTTATTGTTGTTCCAGGAATTTGACTTTGAAGTAATAGTCAAACAAGGGAAGCTGAATCTAGGACCTGATCATCTATTAAGGATCACTAATGGGGATGAACCTATGAATCGAGAGGAAAAATTTCCTGACGCACAACTATTTTTAGTCTATATAGTCGATGAATACTTCAGAGAAATCATCCAGTACTTGAGTACAGGGACCGTGCCATAAGAATTCAACATTGCGCAAAAGAAAAATATGGTAGTCATGGCTGCATATTACCAATTGATAGAAGGACACATATAAAAAATGGGTGTAGATAGCATCTTGAGAAGATGTGTGCTAGAACATGAAATACACAGGATTTTAGCAGAATTCCATGAGGGAGTAGCATGAGGACATTATGTAGGAAAATCTATCGAACATAAGGTATTGCACATAGGACTATGGTGGATGACTATTCACAGAGACTCAAAGGACTACTATCATAAATGTGATGTATTTCAAAGGGTTGGGAAACCAAATAGAAGGACAAGATGTCCCTGGGACCACAAGTAACCTTGCAGGTATTCGAGAAATGGGCAATAGATTTTGTGGGCCCTATTAACCCACTAGAAAAGAGATCAGGAGTGAGGTACATTATCCCTACGATAGAATACTTAACTAGATGGGCAGAAGTAGCACTAGTAAAAAATTGTAGTGCAGAGACAACAACACACTTCTTGTTTGAGCAGGTGATCGCTAGATTTAGCTGCCTAAGGATTTTAATGATTGACCAAGGAACTCACATCATTAACAACACTATTAGGGATATGACTGAGGATTTTTAAGTTTATGATCAAAAGAGTACACCATATCATCCTCAATAAAATGGAACAGTGGAAGCCTTTAACAAAATCCTCTAGAATGCACTGGCAAAGATCTACAACGTTAATAGGGACGATTGGGACTTGAAGATATCGGTAGTGTTGTGGGCATACATGACCACATGTAAGAAATTGATAGGTAAAACACCATTTTGAATGGTGTATGGACAACAAGCAGTGGTTCCATTAGAAGTTTTGGTACGTAGTTTGCGTGTAGCAACAATTACAAACATGACAGAGTGAGGAACAATATGGGAAAGGATAAATCAGCTGACGATCATGCAGGAATATAGGATTCTAGCAAGGTTTCACCAAGAATTACAAAAAGCAAGGGAAAAATATTGGCATGACGAACATATGAAGAGGAAAAATTTTAAGGAAGGAGACTTAGTCTTGGTGTATGACAGTAAATCTCTTCAGCACCCACGAAAACTAAGAATGCATTCGATAGGACCATACAAAGTAAATACTATCACAGATGGGGGGAGTTGTACAATTGAAGTATTTAGGAGGAACATAACTCAAACGGATGGGGGGAGTTGTACAATTGAAGTATAGGTATAGTCGACCTCGTAGCACTTGAAAAAAAAAGAAGAAAAAATAGAGGGGTTACTACGTCGGACATCAAAAGATAACAACACAGATGTAGTACACCAAAAAGAGAATGATTATGCACACTTGAAAATGCTAGCACGATGGAGAAAGGACCAACGGTCACTAAAAAGCAAAAATAATGGAAATGACGGGTACAACAAAAAAGAACCAATAGATGGAAACCATCAAAATTGAATAACAATAATGATTGACAAGACACTGCACTAATCGCACCAACTGGTGACAACCAGGGAATTCAATGGAAAGTATGAAAGAAGTGCGAGTGCATGTAAAAAAAAACTCGGGTAACGTATCCTAGAGGATTCACACGATCTCTATATAAATCTACCATGCAAGGATCGTAAGGGTTATTGTGAAATTGAGAAAAGCATAAAGTGATAGAGTACACGGAGCAGAGAGAGAATTTGCAAAAGTCACAGGGTGAACTAAGCTCGACGGAGAATACCTTTACCACCATGGCACCGCCCAAACTAGGAGCTTCGAGCAAGACTTGCAGATGACTTGGAAGCAACATTAGAGCACCACCACAAAAATAGGGAGCCGATAAACAACCACCTCAACCTCCATAAGTCATCAACTTGGACAAAATATCATCACCCAACATGGAACTAAGAAGCCCCACACCAGTGGTGGAGGAAAACTAGAAGAAAACACTAGTGGGCATGGAAATTGATATTCCAGAAGTAGGACAGGACCAATAGGCTGGGGACATAGTAAATCATTCACATCTCTAAAATATTGAGGAAGCCCTAAGAGTCAATAGGACGGTCCCGAATCATATAGAAAAGGCCACCCCAGAAAGGTCACATACAACCACGCTGGAACAACCACATGAGGGAACAATGGAAGATGTCATCAGTCAACCATAGGAGTATGCAGAAGAGAGAACAATGGAGGATGGAACCTTGATTCAACCACCACAACGGAAGGGAAAATATATAGTAGCCATATCACCACGCAAGGAGGTTGCCACATCCATATTCTTTCCCTACATTCTATATGTTGTACGTGTAGTTGGTAACATGTTAGGCCATGCGGAAAAACTATAGTACTCATACCATGATATGACAGACACAGACACGTTTCCGGAGTTTTCCAAGAAACTTTATTTGCTTATTGTGGGTTTAGGACCCTTCGGTGAACCAATTAACCAACCAAAATAGTGGGCAGCCAGACTGGCCAAAATTGACACTATAAGCATGATGTTGGACATCCCTCACTTTGGAAGGGGTTGAGACATAACCAATTGTGTCAAGCAGTTGATGGAAGTTACCCACAGAGGATAGTTGTGGTTGGAACAACTTGTATCGATAGACGTGTATCTCATTATATACATTACAAGGCTACCAACATGTGGGGAGACACCCATGTAGTTCCTTGATGACAAGATGAATGAGAAGGCACTGGTCGATAAAATGAGGAAGAAGTATGGTATAGAAAGAGGGTTAGGTGGGATCTTAATTAAGCACATTAGTGACGTAAAAACAAGGGTGGCCACAAAAATCATGGCATGCAAGTTACTTAGGAAATGTCGCAAGGAGGAAGTCCTTTTCGAGGTCGTCGTAGCTCTAGCACAGTGTGAAAAGGGAACCACACTTAGATGGACCCTATACTTGTTGATTTTTTTCTTGGAAGACTATAAGGACGCTCAAGACCTAGGGATAGAATTTCGCTATTCATGGCTACTCGTCCTGATCACCTTGGTTGGATGGAGGGATCCTAAGTATTCAAACTTTTCTACGATATCTAATCCTTTCCATGTAGCGCAATACCTATCGTTGTGGATCACATCAGACCCCAAGAAAAAAAGTGTGAATGCAGGCATGTTCACAAGATATTACAATGACTTGCAGGAAAGCATCACCAACACTTGGTGGATTACACAAGAAATGGTTACACAGTATCAGGGTATAGCCAAATTTAAATCAACCTGTCATACAGTATGGATCGAAGCACAAGAGGATCCTGAGAACCAATGGCTAAAACTGTGATATTGTGTCAAGGAAGAGGACATAGAAATGGCCATCAGGGATTAGCATGATGACTGTAGGATTCCAGTCCTGAATCAAGAGATGCCCGCAGATAAGGAGGTAGAGATAGTGTAGGAACAAACACTTGCAGTAGACAAAATGATGCCCAGGAAGCCAAGGACAAGTTAGAACTCAAAGCATCAGAAGAAAGGGGGGGTGTCCATTAAAGGCACCCATGCGGGGAAGAAGAAAAACACCCAGGCGCCACAAGAACATGAAAAAAAAATTGAGACAGCATAGGGGACCAAATCAAGTTCTACTCAGTAGGAGCAAGGCCAGACCAAGAGCCCAATCATACAAACATGGGGGTGCATGCAAGAAATCTAAGGTACAGAAAACGCCACCAGAATACACAATCATTGAGGACGACGTAGACCTTTTGGCCCAAATTGTCTAGGATCGAACAATGGAGGATTTGGACGATGCTCAATGCCAAAGGGACACGATTCAAGAGGAGTTGGAAGATATGAGGTAGCTCCTTGAGAAGTTCAGAGAAACACATGGGGATGAAAAAGGAATAGAAGTAGTCCCAACAACATCACAGGTAGGAGTCGAGGCTATATCGAGCGACAAGGATAAGATCCAGACGAAAGCATAGTCGAGCTCAATGTTTCACATTACACCCATCATGTTGCGCATGGATGAAATTTTGTGTCAGAGAAGATTGAAATATTTGGCCCAAATACAGTTGGTAATGACAAAGAGACCAACCAAGGTATTGTATAACCGCAAGTCAACGTCACGCAGGAGGTACAGTCACACACATGCACAGATGCAATGGAATTGCAGCAAATGAAGGACAACCAAGAAGAGATGGAATTTGTGCTCGAGAAGGTCAATATTGAGACCAAAGATGAGAAATATCGCGCGAATAGTCTTGATAAGGGATTGGTTGTAGCCTATGATAAAATTCCAAAGAATGCGTAGATAAGAATGCTCACAACAACGTAGAAGATTGATCAGATTGTGCATACAATCGATCAATACATGCAGGAGGTCGATCACCTCCCAGAACAAATCATACCTACCACTCCCCCAAAGGTGAAGGAGAAGAGAAATAAGGAGGAAACAACATAGATATAGGAAATGGAGAGACAAGTCCGCAAAGCTTCCGACTTTTTCAATGAAGCAGGACAACTATCGAACAATATTGAGGAGGATCAATAGGTCCAGAAATGGGATCAAGAAGAGGAGAATATAAGCACAAATATCCAGGACCTCAAGCATATGCAGAAGATGATTTTGATCACTCAGAGTGTCAAAGGAGAACAAGATATGAAGAAGTTGCAGGCAGACCTCATAGCCGCACAGACACAAAAGAAGGAGCACCAAGATCAAATGGAACCTCTCCAAGAGTGGGCAACAGAGGTCATTGCGCAGGAAGAAGAGGCAAATAAGAACATGGCACAAACTCAAGCAGAGTGCACAAAGATGATCAACGATGATATTGTAGAACATGTATTATACACACTCAAGGAAAAGACCGTGCAGGCTCAAACATAGACAAAGGAACTCATAGATAAGTTCTAGGCTCTCGCAGGTGAGATTTTAGAAGCACACAAAGTTTAGGAGGCTCGGGACGAGCCACATGTCAATGTTGGGGGACTCTTGGATGCAGGCCTAGCGAGGAAGAAAGATTATTTTTGGAGGAGAAGCATGCAGGGAGGAAATGATAACTGGAAGGAAAAGAAGACCATCTAATAAAATCAAGTGAAGTGCACATGCAAGGAAGACCTAACCATGTTAGGGTTAGGGTTTTTGTAATGTAATGGACGATAAGCCAAGGATATAAATAGGTAGTACTTAGAAGGACGAGGGGTTGGAGGGGCACAGAGAAAAGAAGAGAGTCCCGACAGAGAGGAGATCGACAGAGAAGAATATAATTGTAAGATTGTACGAGTCATTAAGTTGGTGAGCTGGGAACTAGTGAGTGACTCAATGTCGAGGGTTAGATCGTAGGATGAGGACCTTGGTGCGATATAGTCAACCTCGCGGGGATTGAGGAGGATGTTGAGGAGAGTGAGATCCAAGAATGTAAACATGTGTGGCATGATATATTTCTAAACTATAATACAAGCTTGAGAGCCAGATCTTTGTGGACGTAGCCCAAGAGGGGGTGAACCACGATAACACCTGTGTTTTTTGAATGAATGTATATGTCATTATGTTTGATTGATTGATGAATGTTAGATGCATGAAGTAACTAAGTAGATATGGTATTCCACATGCATGCATATAATGAATGTTATAACTAGATGTTAGGCTGAATGAATAAAGATTATAGAACACAACCATAGATCTCCATTCAGTCTCAGGTTGCAAACACCTGAGTACTGCAGCCACCCATGGAGCTATCTCAGGTGAGATTGTGCAATACAATATGTGTGTTGTGTTTCCTTCTAGTTTACCATAGGGGCCAATAGGTTAAATGGATTTTGTTGGGAATCCTATCAAATCTAAATTGGAGTCAGTCTAGGATGGTAAGGTAGAATAAGGATAAACCATAAAAGAAACCCCTAGACCAATAGAAGAGTATGAAAGCCAACAATCACTTATATAACTAATCTAACACAAATTTTTATTGACTAATAGAGATAACGAAGATCATTAATTTTGGTTGTGGATCTTGAGGATATTCTTGATTCATAGGTATCGTTTTAGCCAAATTTAGATCTCAGTTCTTTATGGGTGGTGTGGGGTGATGGTAACAATTTTTTGGAGCTCCCTTTTGTAGGAGTTCAAGGAAGCAGCCCCAAAGAGATTTGTTTTGGAAAACATTCTTGTAAAATATTTTAATTTTGTAGTCAATGTGGACCATTCATAATTAGGTCGTAGATCTGATGGTACAAGTTATATTCTTACCTTTTTTTTCCCTCGAGGTCAACCATATGTTTATGAGGGCATTGTATTATGGTTTTGTATTGTGAGAGAGAGAATTGTGATTGGGAGAGACTGTGAGAGAGTGAAGTGGAGGTTATAGTTGATCTGAAATGGATCTCGACAAAATATTGTATGTATGACTCAATACTTGTAAGATTAAGTTGACAATTAGTGAAGGTCAATAAAGTATGTAAGAAATGTAAATGTGAAAGCAAATAGGAAAAAAATGAAAAACTGAGAGGAAAGTGTAGAATTAAATGTAATTAAAAAAATTGAATAGGAGAGAAGGATGAGGTATGGGAGACAAAGGTTTAGGTTTATCGGTCTCCCCCCTACCCCCCAACTCTCCCTATTTCTTCCCTCACCCTCATTTGCAATGAGTGTTTTCTTTTGGCCGAGAGAGGAAGAGGCATTGAAGCGATGAATGTAGTGTAAGAAAAGATTTCCATAATGAAAAATATTGATCCCCATTAGAAACTTGTTTTCCCATTTTGGTTCCAAGATAAATATTGTTTCATTAAGTCTTGTATTTGTTTGAGATATCTCCGTGTTTGTGGTGTTCAGTTCGCATTTCAGTTTTTTGATTATGCCTTGCTAGTAAATGCATCTATTGTTTTAGTGAAAACTTCATCATATGAACATTGTTAGCTCCATTTAGAATTTAGTTCTCCCAATGGAATTTAAGGAATGGAAATATCCCTAGAATGATCCTTGTCCGTCCACAACTCAGATAAAACGAGGGTTGGATAATATTTATTTCTTGGGATATTTTTTTTTGGTTTGGTTGGTTAATATTCATTGGTATCAAATCCTTGTCACTTTCCAGTCTAGTTAACTCCCTTCTATCAACTTGAACACCATTCGGTCAAATTATTTAATATGGGGCATCTAAATTGATTTTCAGGTCAAGTTTAAATCTATTGGGTGAGTTCACATTCCCCTTGGATGCCTAAATTGAATGTTGAGTCAATTTTACATTGCTTGGGAATTCAAAATCCTTTGAAATGTAATTTCATCACCATAGTTGAATTACTTTTTCGAAGCTTATTTAAGACTATCTGGTCGATTTATACTTACTAGTTGACTTATGCTACATTCGAAGTCAAGTTTCATTTGTCCATTTAAATTGACTCCTTGTCAATTCATTTCCTACTTGGTTGACTTACCTTATTGACTGATTCATTATCCAGTCAACTTGACTTCCAATGGCTCATATTATCTTAATTGATGGTTAAATTTACTCAACATGGTTGATTTCCTCTTATTGCGGTGAACTACAATTTTCTTGGACTTTTTTTAGATTGTGCTGGATGTTTTTAAACATTGTTGGGTAAATTCCACCTCTCTTGGGCATATTTAGAATTTGATGGGAATTTTTAAATGATGTTGGGTAGATTACTACTTGTAGGGCTGATTTTTAGATGTCATTGGTCAGATTTAAATGTTGTTGGGCAAATCCCTCCTTTCCTAGGTGTACTTGGATGATGTTGGTCAAATTTAGATGATGCTAGGTACTTTTTGTAGTTGTTGGGACGTTTCCCATCATTTCCAGTTATCCAATTCACCCTTCATACCTTTTTTTTCATCGTTGGTTACCCAATTATCCCTATGATAATTTATCTGTATTGTCATTCCACCTAACTCATTTGTTGGGTAGTTGTTCTCATTGTCATCTAACTTATTATGTCGATACTATTTTTTTCCTTTCCTTATTCTACCGACTTCACTTTTGCTTGACTAGAATTATGCTCTAATTGATTGGGCCTTTTCTATTGGTTGATTCATCTTCTTTGGAAAACATGGTGCTAGTAACTAAGTTATGAGCAGATGTACAAGTCACTAGATAACAATCTATCCATAGTATAGACATGATATTAGATGGCTCATTGAGAATAAATAATTTACTACTACATTGACAATTGGTGTCTTGTGTGTATACAATCATGAGAACAGAGGGGTCACTAGTTGGGTCTAGTGTACAAGGTGCAAGTATGGAAAAGCATTGTAGCATAGAGATAAGACATATCTTTGTGCAACACAAAGGAGCATAGGCCTAGTGTCTTTTGTGTGACATAGATTTATATCTAAGACTGTAATAGAGATAATAAATTAAATTTCTATATAACATCCATGTTGGTGAATAGAGTGGGATATAAGACCCTTGTTTATGGATCATATGGTATCAAAGAAGTTCCATCCTTGATTGTGATTGTTTCCAATACTTTGAATAGAACATTATAGTCATCAATGTGGGTAAATTAAGCAGGAAAAAGTTGGAATACTTAAGGGACAAAAATTCTCAACTTCGGGAGAGGAATGAGCACTTGAAAGAGAAGGTCATGATTTTTAAAAAGAAGTTTGAAGAATGCCAAGAATCCCTCACTAGAATCAAAACAGATTGGGGAAATCACATAGGACAAATTGTCTACCTTGGTGAGAAGGTCATCTACATGGATAATTGGAAAGAATATAGGTTCACGTAGATGATCACACATCTACAACAAGAGTTGGAAGAGAAGTAGAATGCCTTCGAAATGCTTGAATAAGTTGTCTAAGAGAACTGAGAAGAAAAGTGAGATTTCATTTCCACTATAGATGCTAGCACTATGATTGATACTAGATTGGTAATATCACCTTATGTAGGCATCTCTCGAGAACAACCTAGTGAATTCTATAAGAGTACCAGGGGTATTGTCTTAAAACTAATAAGGAGAGGTTCTGAATCCATGAATCTACGACCTCTCCATTCATTTTCTCCGTAGATTTTGGGAATTGGAAACTAGTGTCAAGGCATAATGGATGAGGATTACTCTGTTGTTGCAGTCTCATTAGCTCATTGAGGGCCGAGGCAAGGTCTTGTACTGGATTAGGAGTATTATATTTGGAGTCAAATAACAAGGGGTATCTCCTGGGAGGCATGATTTTCATGAAAAAATGCACTAAGTGTAAATCTTGACACCAAACAATGAAGAATATTTGGGTGAGAGAGAGAGAGAGAGATAGGGTGTTATGCTTTGGGATGAGAGTAACATTATACTTAGATTGGATAGCCTGTAGAGGAAATCAATATTCAAGGGGCCATGGGTGATTAAGGTGTGTTATATTTCACTTTCAAAGTGAGATAAACATCCATGGAATTGTGAGCTGCTATAAGAATTTGTAATGTGAGATGGAAGATACCAAGAAACATGTGAAATAGATAGAGGGAGATATTTGTGGGATCTAGGGAGAAATATTTTTGTGAATATCCTCTCTGATTTGGATATCTATGAGCATCTAAGTGTTATAGAAAGATTTTCCTCACCTCATGCAAACTTGCTAGAAGGCCTTTTCCATTTCCCTATGAAGGCTTGAAGTTCCCTTTTGCAGTTCCCATAGATAAAAAACATATTTTTCCACACATACACTACCTAACATCTATACAACATCCGTATACATAGGTTTCATCATTACAACCCACATACATTGGGTTTTGTGCTCAAAATAAAAAAAAAATGATGTCGGGTTTCCATGTCACATCACGGGATCCATTATCCTTGACCTTCCATATACTGGAAACGTTTTGACTCGACCCTTCAGTTCTGTTTGAATGATATAAATGGGACTTATCAAAGCTTTGGAGAAGAGGATAAGAATTCAGCTCTGAGAGAAAAGTCACTTTCGAGAAATTCTTCACCTCATATTGAGTTTGCATCCCTTTGTCCTTTTTATATTGAACACATTGTTCAACCGCCAAGATCTTCCCTATTTAATGGAGAACCTCATTGCCTCTCTTATATGAGATTTCCTTTGGTGGACAATTGAAGTGGTGGAGGTCCATCTAGAAAGGACTTGGTTTCTCTATTTTGAATATACCAACATGGAATTTTGTCATTCATACACTTCTGTTGATTACATTTTAATAGAAATATTATTTTCTCGTCCAATTAACGTCTTGAAAATATTTGAATTTTTATTCCATGAGCATATTTGTTATGAATATTGATGGATTATGTTATTATATTTTCTAAATTTACATATTATCACCATATGCCTATGTATCTTGCTTTTTGATCACAAGTTGTAGGTGTATTTCTTTGAGTTGAGTGCTCAATGATGGACTTCATCGAATGTCTAGACGAGGTAGGATCTTTATCTTGTCTTGTCATAATATTTATTTATATAGCATACTTGATATTAGAGTTTATTTCTATAGTCATTTCCATCTGTTGTGTTTTATCCCATGCCATAGAGCGATTTTCCTCGTAACTGCATTGGTGACCATACTGGGGATTGAATCTTCTTTTCAGGGTTTGGAGTGTTTTTCTCCTTTGATTTCTCTCATTTAGATGGAGTTTCTTGGTGTTTGATTTCTTGAGAACCTCTTTTCGTTTTGAATTTGAGTTTCTTGGCCTTATCCATAACCTGGAAGTGTTTTAATACATATAAATGGTTTTTCCTGATAGTCGCGTACATACGCAAGTTGTCATTCTGTAGGAAGCATATATATGCACGTTTCTTCTAAACAATTGTGTACATCATCCTTGTTTTCTTTATATGTAACTTTGATGTTTGTTGGGTAAGTTTTGATGGTTTTTGAGTCTTCTTAGGTCTATGTTATGACTGTTAAGTCCCTGTAGAGTATAGGAAACCTTTCTTTGGTTGAATTTTCAGGAGGTTTTTTTTTCTTGTCATCCTTTTCATTGATTGTCCTTGCATACTGGGTTGGGTGTTTGATTCTTAATATTCTAATTGATTTGTATTTGTTTACATACAGTAGGTTATTTATATCAAGTTGTTGTTCATTCCTTCCATTTTCATCTTTTTATATTGAAAATACAAAAAATACATTTTGCATCATTGGAATTTGATATTTTCGGTTTTTTTCATCAATCTTAGTACATGTATAGAAATATTGCATCTTATTTGAAATTGCATAATTGAATTGAAAGTTGCATTTAGAAAATATTATGATTTATTAGGAATTGAAGTTAGGAGTTTGCATTTTATTCATATTCATTTATTTTACTTGTTGATTTGTAACATCATCAATTTCACAACCACACCTTTTGAGTAAGAAAATCCACTAAAAGTAATGCTGATAAATTTCAAATTGATGAGAAACAATTTTATTTTTCAAGGTGCACACACTAGCTTAAGATTTAGAGACTTGGAATAGTATTTGGTGAGTAAACTTCTCCAAGTCTATTAAACTCAACATATGCGTCTGGCTAAGGGAGTGGTGAAATCCATTGTATAATTGGTGATGTCAGGAGGCTCTGCTGACACAAAAGTTAAGAACAAGGTCATGCGAGGTTGGTTGACGAGATATCCCCCGAATACCTTCTTAGCATCATAGCTATTTATGGAGATAAATTCGTATATGGGGGTCTTGCTAGTACATTTACCTTTGTGAGGGGAACTGCTTTTGAGATTTCAAGATTTGTTACTCTCTCATATGGTGGACCTGACTTACGACTGTTCGCCTATGCATTGGGTCATCGTGGTGGATTAGCTGCTTGACATAGGTAGCCACATAGGTTACTTTCAGGGGTTATTTTGTAGGTACCCTAGGTCAGATAAGGGTCGGACAACACACATCCTTTATGGATGATTACCTCTCTAGGGAGATTTGACCGAATGATTGTTAAGCCCACAAGGGCCCTTATAACTGATTTTGATGCCTCCTATCTTTGGCAGGGAGTCTCAGACCCCTCTTAGGAGAGGCATACCTACTTTAGGGAGGGAGGTCCCTTTTCAACCACTATATCTCGTTTCTGTGCATTGGCCTTTTTTATTTATTTCCATGGGCTCTCTAATTATTAGTTGGTCTTAGTATTTTGTATTGCATCATGAGTGTTCATTATTATTATGGATAATGGAGCCCCCATGACTTCCTCAATTGGCGCGACCCATCTCATGGTATTTTCTCATTCTGTGGGGACAAATCCCTTTGTATTTCCTAGTGGTACGTTGAATCACTATACTCAGTCAATGCCTTGGGTCTCTAATCATATTTCTCTTAGTATATCATAAATGTCTTCGAACTTGCCATCCTCTGTCTCATTGCCTTATGTGAATCCTAGTATTGGGTCCAGGGGCATGATGCCTCCTTATTCTCCCTTTTCATTTGATGGCATTCATATCCCTCAACGTAATCTCATGGTTGGAGGTTGTAATATTCCTTCCCATGGATCCAATCCTAGCTTCACTTTTCGAGGAGAAAGTGCTCAAATGGGTGGTTATTCTACTTATTACACCCCGTCCATATATCATTCTTTCACTATGCTAGTTCCAATGAACGATTTTCCCACAACGAACGTCCATCTATCCTATGGCATTTCACACAGAGGGAGTCAGTTTTATATTACGAGATACCCCCTTCACGGAGTCCCTTTGTCTGGGGGAAGCATATATCCTCACAGAGTCCCTTCCTCGGTGATGATGCCTTTACAACCCCTTGTGAATACGTTTGGAGGAAGATACTACCTTGTCGGGTAGGGCTAAGGGGTAGAAAAAGAACCTTACTAGCATATGATTTATCAAACCCACTATTTCTCGGAACCTTGGTCTCAAATGTCCTAACTAGTCGTTGCAAGTCAGGCTGGGGGCACAACACTAGGAACTGCTAGTCACACAACACATACATCACCAACCTCTCTAAATCATGTTGGAGATGAGCCACTAGCCTCTGCAAGTCATGCCGAGAGCATGTCACTAGCCACTATAAGTCATTCCCAGGGCATTCATAAGATTGATAAGCCTTGATGTATAGGACGTAATCCGAAGTTCCTTTGTAGGATTTTCAAAGGAGGTCATTTAACTCGCTTGTTCCATGCTACTGATGTAGTAGAAGAAACACAGTTTGTGTCTAATAACCCTTTGAGTTCGGAGTCGTCTTTGGTTTCCCAACATTCTAATTCTTCTTTGATTGACACAACAGTCATGTCGATGCAATCTTAAGAGGACACCACTCTTGTTTTGAGGAGTGGTGCATATTTTGACCATGTCATTAACATTTCGAGTCTTGTATCTTCTAAATAAGAGAGTGTTCCACTCTCTCTGAGTATGGTCCCTCAAAGTCACAGGGAGGCTTCCTTTGACTAGGATGGTATTGTGGGGTATCAAATTCCTTCCTCTACACCCTTCCAGATAAGGGTCATTCTTCGATATATCATAGAGAAGGTAACATCTGCAAGTATTTTATCCTCCTCTACTTGGAAAGATTTGGGTTTTCCCAAGCTTGTGTCAGTTGTTCATAAGTTGTTGACCTTTCATAGAAGTCTTACATGGGAGCCCTAGCCTCCCCCATGATATGATGCTTAGAATAGCATCAACGAGTCCAGTTTAAGCTATTTTTCGACTCTCTCAAAAAGGGAAAAGATTATCGAGTGAGCTTGTCTCTTTCACACTCATAAATTGGATTTGAAAGGACATCTATTTGGTGTAAGTTTAACCCTTTTTCAAGCCAAGGAGACTAAATTTAAGAAAAAGAAATTCTTTGATGTTAATTTGTAATTGTATCTCATTCTCTTGCTTGCAGTATTGAGCCTATTGTCAGTTCTTTCCTTCGCTTTATAATCCTATCACCTCATCAGTTTGCATGTTTAGGAAAGCAGAGCCTTATTTATATCTTTCACATCTTGACAGCCTATAACCTAAGAGGAAACATTCAACGAGTGTCCATATCTTGCATGCACCTCCTTTCATTGAGCATAGGTATGTTCCATTGTTGGAACTAGTTGCTTTCCTGCGACACTCATTTTCTCCTTGGTATCATAGCATTCATTTGATGATGAAAAAACAAAAAGGATAGGTGGGAAAAGAGTATTACCTTATGTTGGCAGCAGTCGTATCACCTTTGAATAGAGCACAATATTTTCAGTCCACTCTTCATCAAAATATTTTGTTTAGCATGACCTTAGGAAGTTGAGATCATTACTGAGAGTTTACTCCCTTGACTGGTTACTCTTACAGTCCCTATGGAGAGTTTGATTGGTGCCTCCTACATCACAAAGTCTCACCATTGATTCTATGTTGCTAGAGTCATCCATATGTCTCATGCTCTTATTCAAAGGATGTATATCAACTCGTGTCATCCATTTCTCATAACTCTTTACTTTTCATTTCGGCCATACCCTCAGTTTGTCTCAGAGTTACATGAAGTTGTAGTCCTACCATGCACCCTGGTCCTACTTTCCTTATGGGTAGGTAACCTAGAACCCAACAGTCGACATCTCCTCTTTGGTTAGTGACTCAGGGGTTTCCCTTGTGTTCGATGCCAAGAAATATATTCATAGATTGGGATTCATGCAGTGTCCTGGATTCCATTAGACTTACTGGTGGTTTCCTTTCCTTTGTCGATGGTTTTCCACATTGGCTGTTATTCAGATGGTCTTTTTCATGCACTACTTACATTGGGTGCATGCAGAAGAAGCATAGATTCATTGGTTCATGAACATATTCTTCGTCTCAGTTCCTCCAAATATGAAGAACCTTCTTTATACCTTGTGCTAAATGATGAGAGATGTAGTAATGCTCTCCTTTAAGTGAGTCTCCTTCCATCGAATTCATCCCATATTTTCTCGAAATTAAACTTAGAGTCCTATGAGTAGCTAGAGGCTTGCAGACATTAGTGGTAGGTTCTCTCGCCATTGACAGTTGGGAATACATGAATATATCCTAATCGATGGATTCATCAAGTGTTCAACCTCAACTCCTTTATTCATACTTCTAAGAATGTACTCGTTTCCTTGATACCTACTTTCAATATCGGTAGGTTGTCTCATATTTGTTAACGATATACCTTACTGATCAGTAATCAAACACAGTCTCATTGTGTTCAACCTCAACTCGTTTATTCACACAATGTAGACTTTCACCTTTGACGGATCATGTAGAAGACTTGAAGACATCAGTTCATAGCCACATCTTTCCTCAATTGTTTCTATCATTCACTGGACCAGTACCTATATGACTTCAATGATCATAGGGGATCATATTGTACTCCATTGTATAAAAATATCTTCAGATTGATTTTGAGACTAGTTTTCACTAGGCCTTTTTCCTAACTATGACAGCCTATGGCATGTATCTACTTGTGTATCGCCTATTCATGGCCATGAACAATTGTTTGGTATATTTCCACATGGATCTTTAGTGTAATTCAAATTGACATCCATGTGCACAAATTCATTATGTATTGTAATATTCTTATGAGAAACTAGTTCATCCAACTGGGTCTCCATTACTCTACTTCTGGAAATTATAATGTATTTTGGCCATCGCAGATACTCCTATGACCTCACACATTATGGGGAATCTGTTATAGCAATATTTTCCTCACCTCATAAAAACTTGCTCAGAAGGAATTTTCCATTTCCCTATGCATGCTTCAAGTCCGCTTTTGCAGTTCCCAGAGCTAAAAACCATATTTTTTCACACATACGCATTCTAACGACCCTGTCATTATGACACAACAAAGTAGAATAGGTAATTTTTTTTAAAGCATTAGGAAATTAACGTCAACACACAATTCATAACAAGGTATAATAAAATGACATGATAGATAAATGCATTACAAGCGATACATCATAGAAACAATAACGACATAATCCAATACATCATCATAAATAAGAACATCACATGATCCACACATAAACATAATAGCGACGTAGTTTCACACATCACAATCAACTGAAGCAATAATAAATAAATATCAGACATGTCATTGAATACAATAACTGCCCATGCAACCAATCATTCATGGTTAGGACCTCCAAGACATGTAAGCAACGCTCAAGTGCAAGATTCATCCGATTGATTTTGACCACTTAAGGTCTCAGGGATAGCCACTATTTTGAGGAACAAGGAGGTGTCAAAATACCTTAATCAATCATAACTCATAACTCCAGTCTAGATATCAGTCTTACATCAATGATAAGTTATAACACAAAAGTAATCTAGATCTAAATCAACAATGCATTGACGATATTAAAAGTTGAATTAGTGATCTAGTTATCAAATCCATCATGCATCAAATATTTAATGGCGCAATTGTAATAGTTATTAAATCAATCATACATCAACAATATTTGGATGGTGCAAGAGAATCAATTACTTGATCAATTGTATGTCAACTTTATTTAATCACGCAAGAGTAAACAATTTCTAAAACAAACATAAATCCACATAATCAATAGTGCAAGAGTACTTATTCATTTTTATTCCATGGCGTAAAAGATATCTAATCACATAATCAATCATACTTTAAATTAATTACTAGGCACAAGAGTAATTAACTTTATTTTAGTTGGTGCAAATTACTTAATCATTACACATTATGATTATCCCATAGCGCAACAAAATCTATTACTTAATCATCAACATATTCCATGACGCAAAGGTAATCATCAATCATTCATGGTGTCGCAACATCTACTAAAACATATATCAATTTACTGACATAAATAGCCACCTAAGAAGCATTCAATTAAGAGTCCAACAAAAATAATGTACATCAATTAATTAACGCAATAAACATCTTAGTTAGCAATCAAGTAATGGTCTAAGTATAAATTTTGCCAACAAGATATGATTTCCAAGTGCATAAAAATTCTACACCACCCCCACGGATTGTTACTTTAGTGATTTATTTCATTTATCAATCCAAAGGGTTAACACTTAGGATCTAACCACTAAGTATATATAACCTTTCTTAAGTAACATCGTCCTCGATTAGGCCATATGGCATACCTGATGTTCAAGATGTCCACCACCAACCTAGGAATCCTTTCTTTCCTTGCACTTGTATCACTCGATGAGTAATATAACCATCTAAAGCTTAAGTTCCCACAATGGCTTTCTAGCATACATGAGGGAGAAAAATTATACATAATATAAAGATAGTAAAGGGTTCTTAAAGATAAGCTCCATCTAAGTCTACACATTTGAATGATGTATTAACACCATACGATCCCTTGTCGATGGATAACCCTAATCCAAGTCCCATTTTCGCAACAAGGGATAACCAATACCTCAAGGAATCAATAATCATTCTTCCCATAGAACCACCGTAATAGACACATTGGTCTACTCAACAAAATAACAATCCCAACCTCAATAAAATCGCAGTTGCTTGCCTAGCTGCACAACAATTAATAAGAGGATTTAATGGTACGAACTGAATTAATAAGATAACACCCCAACCTACTTTATGGATCTGGTCCACAGCGATGAGATTCAACATCATGTAGGAAGGACCCACTTCATTATCAATACAGTAATTAAATGTGCAAAAACACCTCTTCCAAAAAAATAAACCAAGAAGACCCCAACACGAAATCAACGGTGTGATAGTCCAAGGTACCGGTTTGCCTTTACAAGGAGCGAGTCCATGGCGGAGGAGTATTCACATGGAAGGTACATTTAATAAATTAACCACCAATCTTCTCGCAATCCCAACGAAATTGTTTCCACACTAAACAAGGTGCGTTCGGTGCATGGGATAATTTGGCAGTGATATCAGTCAATCCGAAATGAATCCACACACAGGAAAACTATACAACAACCCTACTAAAGTTTACACGAGACGTGAACTCAGTTAACCCCGACGGAAATTCCGAATCCAGTTGGTTGAAGAGGGTAAACAGATCTGTGGCCAATAAATCATTGGCAGCAACGAACCAGAGAGGGAAGGTGTCACGCCGAGCCCTCTTAACTCGGGCGCGAAGGGTCTATCAATGACACGGGGTTCTTTGTTCAAGAGGCACGAAGGGTAGTTACTTCTGTCGCGGAGTAGTTCCTTCTGTCGAAGAGTTAAAGGGCCAGAGAAGCCGCGACTTCGATTTATCGTACAGCCAGAGGTAGGACTCCGTCGACACATTCACGAGAGGTGAGTTAGCTCAGTATCACCCAGAGCCCGGGGAAGGAGAGCGCATAGCGGGTTGAGGAGATGGGTCCACGCCATGCGCACTGGTTACTCCGTGGGTCAACACGCACGCACAAGGAGGAGGTCCTCGCCTCAGGCGTTTCGCCTGACACCAACCATAAGGAGGGAGAGAGGTAAGGGTTGACAGTAGGAGATGACATCAACCCCCTTAACTTCGATGAGAGGAGTATTCCCCAGTAGCGACCCCACTTCCCATCCTAGATCTGGCAACTCTACCACAAGAGTTTCGGGCATTTCTTCTTTTTACACAGTGAAGGATCCCCAAGGTAAAACCAGCGACAAAAATCTCCATCTCTGCAAGGATGGAATCCTCAACTTGCCAAAGGTCTTGGCAGGTTTATAACATCACTTCTACTCAATCGTGGAATGGTGGTCTCCTACCAATCAATCCATAGATGGGATTCCCATCTGACATTTAGAAAGGCCCCGAAATTCACACCAGAATTCAAGGTGCACCAGGGAAAAAGGTGAGTTGATTTCCCAAGGAAGAGGCGTAAGTTTCTTTTAAACAGATCCGGTAATACCCAAAGGGTAACGGCCAAGGAGAGACTTCGAAAATTGGGGGTGCAGAATACGTTTAACAATATACACAACCATTGAGAATCTTACAATTCGACGTCAAACATACTGCTACAGAAAAATTTATAAACCCTGTGCACAGATTAATGTCCAATAATACTAATAAAATAATACTCCGTGTAATAGCCACCAACAGAACTAAGGCCTAGATATGAGACGTGAAGGTACGCTCAAAGAACTTGTTTTAATACAATTTGATATCAAATTTTCATTGACAGTTCATGGTGATTTACAAATTAAACTCATTAAAAATAAACCTTATCATAATTACAATTTAAAACAGAATACCGTAACCGACGACAAAGAATTTGGAGATGTTCCTCAACAATAATTGTAGAGACTTCACCGATACCTCCCATCCAGTTCTAGGGGTACTCTTATTCCCCGTTAGCCCCCCAAGCCGCAAAGGGGCCACACACAAACACAACCAGAATCCTCTAGCTCCCAACTCGCCTCGCAAGGTAGAACCACCACTCTCTCTCTCGAGTTGAGTATCACAACTCTCACAAGTAAAACCAATCATAATTTTTGCAGCATAACCTTAATCATAACTGGTCTACGGTATTTCTCATCTTAACCATTTGTTTTATAGGAGTTTCCTCAATGGAAACCCCCACTTGCACATTTAATTCACTTTTTAATTAGATAATTTAGAATTAGTTTCTTGTGTACACTTGTCACCCTTTCCCTTAATTGCACAAGTAAATCCACAATTTAGTTTAATTAAATTAAATTTCCCTCACCTATACTAAAAGCTCTCCTAAAATAACTCCTAGTTGTCCCTTTATTCCTCTTAATTCCAATTAATTCCAATTAATGACTGGCGCCTTGAGTTCAATTAAAATATGAATCCTCTCCTAGTTAAACTAGCATTAACTAGACTCTAGATTACTTTCTATGTTTACGCGAGTCTTTCTTGCTTTATTCCTTTCTTATATTAAATTTCATTTTCGCATTTTCTTATAAATATGAGTATAATCTTAATTCTTCTTATTTCTTTTTCCTTAATTTCTTAATTGAATTTACCTTCTTTCCTAAATTAATTGAGTTAATAATTATAGTTTAGCCTCTTTACAAGAAATTAGACTTAGGCTTAAAATCTAAAATAGGCTTAGATTTTGATTGGGGTTACAATTACTAATTTCATTCTTTAATTAATTAATTAATTAATTTGACAGTGCTCAAGTTTTTACAAGGTTTAATATTCGCTCTAAGTTTTCTAGGCCACTTAGATTGATTGACTCAAGTTTAACTCCATGACATTCTCTTCAAGACGCACTCTATGCTCCAATGGTGTCACTCGCCTTTGGTTCAAATGTTTAATCACGCGATGTGCCCTTCAAGACACACTCTGTGCTCCAAGGGTGCCACTTGCGATTGACTGGTTTTGGTAGTTGTCCAACCCTTGGAGTCAACACTCCATTCATGTGACCTTGTGAGAGACTAAAGGCTTCTAAGTAATAAGGACCATGCCTTATTGTGTGCCCTTTAGAATCTTTGTGAGCGACTTTCTCAGTCTACCTTCGTGGCATCATGGATCTCTTGAACTAGGTAATCATTAACCTACAATTCGAGCCATGATGAGAGTGTTAGTAGGTTGTGTCAGCGATGCTTCCACACCTCTCCCTCAATATTTATTTTCTATGCATGGACCCTTTACTCCTTATGTGAGTCAAATTAGCAAGCAATCGTCATCCTGCATCCACCAAGAAAACACTGTGAATGATCCATAAACAACATCATAATATACTCAATCATATGTCACATATGCATAAATGAAATACTCAAACCAATGCAATCCACTCCCTGACTCAATCCAGAGTCCAAGGAGGTCCAATGATGCCATCGACATCCTCACTCTGTCAAGTGTCTTGCACACTCAAGGGAAACTCGTCAAATAGCATATGTCAATACATAGTTATCAAAAAACATAAATCATAATCCATCAACATCATTATAAGAATCCATATGAGAAATAGACAACCATATTATATAACTAGATCAATTTCATGCAGGTATCCTCAAAGAATAAGTCAGTAACATGTGCTCGCAAGAGCGAGATGTTACATACACCCCCTCTTGTTTTAAACTTCATCCCGAATTTGTACAATATATAAAATGTAGTAATTAAAGCATTTGAAAAGATCTGTATGTCTAACTATCAAATAAATATGAAAATGGATGATGCATATCATATGCATCCTCCCAGGTAGCTGAGTGTGGACTATAATTCTCCCACTACACCTTGACCTGATCGACTGTTTGACGTCGTAGATGTTGAATGCGATGGTCCAGAATGAAGATTGACTACGTCGTGACCGTACCCTTTTTGGACACTTGCAAGGGACTCATGTCAATCACATGTGTAGGATCATTAACATAATGTCTCAAAACAGATATATGAAAAACATCATGTATACGCCTCAATGATTCAAGAAAGACTAGTCGATAGGCCATGAGCCATTTTTTCCACAACTTCAAAAGGTCCTACAAACCTAGGAGAGATTTTAGCACCCTTTCCAAACTTAATCAAACTCTTGTGCGGTTTCAGCCGCAAGAAGACTCAGTTACCAACTTCATAGTTACGATCAACGTGGTGCGCATCAACATAACTATTTGACGATCTTGTGTGTATTTAAACCTTTGTCTTATCGTTTGCAAAATTTATTCCATTTCTTGGATCAATTCTGGTCTTACCATGACCCTATCCTCAAGTCGATCCCAACTCAATGGCATCTGACATGGTCACCCGTAGAGAATCTCACACGATGCCATCTTAATGGTACCTTGATAGCGGTTGTGGTACGCAAAATCTACCAGTGGACATAACTCCTTTGAATGTTTTTGTTTGTCTAACACATACATACACAACATATATTCCAAATTTAGCTTGTTACATCTATCTTCCTGTTTTTCTCATGGTGATATGTTGTACTAAAGTCCAGTTGTGTTCCCAAGGCCTCTTGGGAACTAGTCCAAAATCGTCCTGTAAACACCAATCCTCTATCGGATGTGATTCTTTTTGGAACGACAGGTAGTCTCACAATATATTTGAAAAAATTATGGTTATGTCTGCTGCCTGATACATTATACACACATGAACAAAATGTTCACTCTTCATCAGAGTGTCAACTACCATGAAAATTGATTCGTCCCTCCTTGTCGTTAGCGAAAATCCAACGATAAAGTCCATCGAAATGGCCTCCCATTTTGATTCTAGAATGATGTGTGGTAGTAGTAATCCAGTCGGATGTTTATGTTCAACGTTCACTCGTTGAAATTCTAGACATCCCACAACTTAGCTAACTATGCACCCCTTCCTCACTTCTAGAACAATAAGGGCTTAAGGTTTGCCCTCATCTTTGTGATGCCTGGATGAGCCATGTATATTTCTCTATGAGCTTCGCTTAAGATCAAATTTCTCAATTTGTCGTTAGGCGGTATGTAAATCTGGTTATTATACCTCATCAATCCATCATTTTCCAATGTGTATCTTTCAAACCTTGGTACCATTATTGTGTCTTGTCCGATAATTTCCTTAACCTCTTTATACCATTCACTATTGAATTCTACAGTTAGAATCCTTTCTCGAAGATTCTTCTGAAGAGGTATCACCGAGAACATGCGTGGTCTCCGACTCAACCCATATGCCTCTCTATTCACCGTTTATTTAATGTATGTAATCTCAAATTGTATTTTCTAAGTAATACTGACCAATTCTTTTCCCGTGCGTTCAAGTCATTTTGCATAAAAAATGTTGCATTCCATAAGTGATCTGTTTTTTTGTGTTCAAATTTCTGTCCAATCACATAGTGTCTCCATAGTCTCCAGGCATATATAATGGAAAATAACTCTCAATCACACATTGCGTAGTTCTCCTCATTCCTTCTTAATTTCCTTGAGATGTAGGTGATCACTTGGATGTCTTGCGCCAATACTCCGCCTAAACCTTCCTTGGACGCATCTGTGCATACCAAGAAATCCCTGTCCCATGTTGGGTACTTTTAGTATCAGAGTTTTCGTCAGCATGCCAATGAGCCTTCGAAATGTTTCCGTGCACTTCTTGGTCTGTGCCAACTTCTTGTTTTCTTCTCCAATTCCATGATGGAATTCACCATCTTTGAAAAACCTTCAATGAACCATCATTAATATCCTGCTAAACCCAAATAGTTGCATACTCCTTGTACGTTTGTTGATGCATTCCATTCCATAATAGCCTCTACCTTCATTGGGTCCACAACGATGCCTTCACTGGATATGACATGCCCTAAGTAATGAATCCTCTAGAGAATTTTGATAGTTTCACATAACCACAATACTCATTGAGATAGAACTCAATGAATTCGTTTGACAATTGCTTCTCCTGGAATCATTCCTTGAACAGTTTCCATGATATGTCTTCAACAACCATGTTTAGTTGAGGTAGGAGCATCTTCCACCACAGAAGAGCGGTCCCCTTCATCTGAAATATTTCCATGTAGACTTTCATGTTGGAGGTGTAGTCATGAAGTGCAACACACATCGCCATGTTCTCCAACCATGCCCCTCCGGCTGAGCCGTCCATGGAACATTTGAACTCAGGAAAATTCACCTTCTCTAGTTCTCTGTGAATTCTACCACTACCCACTGGAGTGCGTTGTGAACCCTCCTTGCATGCAGATGCCATAGCCTCATCTCTATCTAGTCATTTTATCAAGGCCTTTGACATCCTCTAAAAGGACCTCATCAAACCAACCACATCCCCCACATTGATATGCTCCTTCCCAATGACTTGTTCTTCTCCATGGGGGTTAGACCCCTCTGGCACAGGTACTACTAGGGTGCATCACACCTCCTCCCTTAGCATCACATTGTCTACCTCCATGGCGTCCTATAACCAAGATTACCGTAGGGACAATTTCAAATTTTAAATTATTGATAAATTATTGATCAATGTATAATACAAAGGAAGGCATGACGATCCACAGTCATAGGGTTGAACCCACTCTGATACCATATGTAACGACCCCATCATTACGAAAGAACGAAGTACAATAGGTAATTGTTTTTTTAAAAGAATTAGGAAATTAATGTCAGCACAATTCATAGCGATGCATAATCAAATGACATCATAGATAAACACATTAGAAGAGAAACATCATCAAAAAAATAACGACACAAGCCAATGCATCATCATAAATCACAACGTCACATGATCCACACATAAACATAATAAAGATGCAGTTCGACACATCACAATCAACTGAAGTGACAATAAATAAATATCAACCATGTCACTGAATAAAATAACTACCCACCCAACCTATCCTACATTGTTAAGACCTCCAGGACACATAAACAATGCTCAAGCTGAAGATTCATCTGATTTATTTTGACCACTTAAGGTCTTAGGGTTGGCAATTTTTCTAAGGAACAAGGAGGTGTGTAAATCCCTTAATCAATCACAACTCATAACTCCAGTCTATATATCAGTCTTATATCAATGACAATTTATAGCGCAAAATTAATCTAGTTCTAAATCAACAATGCATCGATGATACTAAAAGGAGAATTAGTGATCTAGTTGTCAAATCCATCATGCATCAAACATTTAATGCGCAATTGTAATAGTCATTAAATAAATTATACATCAACAATATTTGGATGGCATAAGAGAATCAATTGCTCGATCAATCGTATGTCAACTTTATTTAATCACGCAAGAGTAAACAATTTCTAAAACAAACATGCATTCACATAATTAATAGCGCAAGAGTAATCATTCATTTTTATTCCATGGTGCAAAAGAGATATAATCACATAATCAATCATACTTTACATTAATTACAAGGCATAAGAGTAATCGACTTTATTTTTATTGGCGCAACTTACTTAATCATTATACATCATCATTATTCCATAGTGCGGCGAAATCTATTACCTAATCATCAACATATTCCATTATGAAAAGGGAATCATCAATCATTCATCATGTGACAACATATACTACAACATATGTCAATTTAATGATGTAAATAAACACCTAAGAAGCATTTCGTTAAGAGTCCAACTACAATAACATACATCAATTAATTGACGCAATAGACATCTAATTTAGCAATCAAGTAATGGTCTAAGTATATATTTTTCCAACAAGATATGATTTCTAAGTGCATAAAATTCCTACACCTTATCGGTATACGTCATTGATCGATAATCAAATGAAGTCTCATTATGTTTGACCACAAATCCTTTATTCACACGATGTAAACTTGCACCTTTGGAGGACCGTGTGGAAGACTTGAAGACGTGAGTTCATAGTCACAGATTTCCTGAGCTGTTGGTATCATTCATTGGACCAATACCTATATGAATTCAGTGATCATGGGGGATGAGATTGTACTCCATTGTATACAGATAAATTTAGATTGATTTTGAGACTCGTTTTCACTAGGCCTTGTTCATGCCTATGACATCCTATGGCATGTTTCTAATTTTTTATTTCCTATTCATGGCCATGAACAACTTTTTTGGTATATTTCCACATAGATCTGTAGTGTAATTAAAATTGGCAACCATGTGCACAAAGTCATTATGGATTGAAAAATTCGTATGAGCAACTAGTTCATCCAACTGGGTCTCCATTAATCCACTTATGGGAATTATAATGTATTTTTACCATCGCAGATACTCCTCTGAGCTCCCACATTAGAGGGCATATATTATAGCAAGATTTTCGTCACCACATGAAATCTTGTTGAGAAGGATCTTTCCATTTTCGTATGCAGATTTGAAGTCCCCCTTTGTAGTTCCCAGACCTAAAAAACATATTTTTTCACACATACGTGCCCTAACAACTATACAACATGCGTATACGTAGGTTACACCATTAGAGCCTATGTACATCGGGTTTTGTATCCAAAATTAAAAAAATTGTTTCGGGTTTCCATGTCACATCATGGGATCCATGATACTTGACCTTCCATATACTGGAAATGTTTCGAATTGGCCCTTCAGTTCAATTTGAAGGCTATAAATGGGCCTTATCCAAGCTGTGGAGAAGAGGAGAATAATTCAACTTTCAGAGAAAAGTTACTCTCGCCACTGACTGTTGGGAATACATGAATATCTGTTGATTGATGGATTATTCAAGTGTTCGACCTCAACACCTTTATTCACACTTGTAAGAATGTACTCGATTCCTTGCTACCTACTTTCATTATCAGTAGGTCGTCTCACATTTGTTAACGATATACTTTAATGATCGGTAATCAAATGAAGTCTGATTGTGTTCAACCTCAACTCTTTTATTCACATGATTTAGACTTTCACCTTTGGCAGATCGTGTAGAATATTTGAAGTCGTCAGTTCATAGTCCCAACTTTCATGAATTGTTGCTATCATTCATAGGACCAGTACCTATATGACTTCAATGATCATGGAGGATCATATTGTACTCCATTGTATACAAATATCTTCAGATTTATTTTGAGACTCGTTTTCACTAGGACTTGTTCGTGACTATGATAGCCAATGGCATGTATCTACTTCTGTATTACCTATTCATGGAAATGAACAACTGTTTGGTACATTTCCACAAGGATCTGCAGTGCAATTCAAATTGGCAGCCATGTGCACAAAGTCATTATGGATTGTAATATTCTTATGAGAAGCTAGTTCGTCCAACTGGGTCTCCATTACTCTAATTCTAGGAATTATAATGCATTTTTGCCATCACATATACTCCTCTGACCTCACACATTAGGGGGCATCTTTTATAGTAAGATTGTCCACACCTCATGCAAACTTAATCATAAGGACTTTTCTATTTCCCTATGCAGATTTGAAGTCCCTTTTTGAAGCTCCCAAAGATGAAAAACATATTTTCTACACATAGGCTCCCTAACATCTATATAGCATGCGTATATGCAGGTTGCACCATTACAGCCCGCATACATCAGGTTTTGTGCTCAATATTAATTTTTTTTTTCTATTTTCCATGTCACGTCATGGGATCCATGATCCTTGACCTTCCATATATTAGAAACGTTCTAAATTGGCCATTCAGTTCCATTTGAAGGCTATAAATAGGCCTTATCCAAGCCATGGAGAATAGGAGAAGAATTCAACTTTGATAGCAAAGTTACTCTGGAGAAATTATTCACTTCATATTGAGTTTGCATCCCTTTGTCCTTTTAAGTCTAAACACATTGTTCATCCACCAAGCCCTTCCCTATTTAATGGAGAACCTCATTGACTCTATTATATGAGATTGCCTTTGGTGGTGGATTGAAGTGGTGGAGGCCTAGTTGGAGGGGACTTAGTTTCTTGGCTCTCAACGTGTTGAAATGGAAGTTTGTCATTCATAAACTTATGTTGATTACATTTTAATATAAATTCTTTTTTCTCCTCTAATTAATGTGTTGCAAATATTTGAATTGTTTTTCCATGGGCATATTTGTTATGAATATTGAAGGATTATGCTATTATATGTGCTAAATTTATAAATTGTCACCATATTCTTATGTATCTTGGTTTTTGAGGACACATTGCAGGTGTATTTCTTTGAGTTGAGTTCTCAACAGTGGACTTCATCGAACGTCTGTACAAGGTAGGATTTTTATCTTGTCTTGTTACCATATTTATTTAAATAGCATACTTGAGATTAGAGATGATTTTTGCAATCATTTCCGTGTGTTGTGGTTTACCCCATGCCATAGAGTGATTTTCCTCATAACACTAGGGCATGGAGATCTATATATCGACCATAAATTGAAAACCCTAAGGAGGGTGTGAGTTATGAAAACAAATATTTAGAAATCCCAAAAACAGTTTGTGTTGAAAACCATATATGGATGGCTTATAGACTTCTCTTTCTTTTGTTCTTGGTTATACTTTGTATTTGGACCTTTTATACCAATTGATCACCAACCGAGAGATATCCATCATGATTTAAAGTTTTGAAGGTTTATAGTTGCAAATATTCACAAACTAGTTGATGCAATGTACGTGGAAGGGAACAATAGCCATATGATGGCACAATTCTCAGTTAGGGCACTAAAACCTGGCACAATGGAATGAGGATGAGTCATTTTTGTATTGGGGAGGTTGATCCATCCACCAATATTGCAATCAAACCCTGAAGAAGATATACATGAGCTAGGAAATATTGAAGTTGTAAGCTAAAACACATAGGAGGAGCGTTGGGAAGATAAGAGATCAAAGGGATGGATTTCCTTGAGGAGGAGACTGTAAATATTCATAACAGCTCTCATACATACATCACTAAGATAATAAAAAAGAAACAATTACCAGAAACTATAGAACAACAACAAACGACAAGAACCCTAAACCTAGAACAAAAGAGAAATGAGGGAAATGAGAATTTTCTTGAAAATAAGCCAAGCATTATATTAGCTTATAAGATCACCTTTTATAGAGAAGGGAACTACTTTTTTTGCATACATAATATTATTCTAATCACAAAATAGACTAAAAACTCTACTCTATTACATTGTCCCTTGTTTTATTAATGGGGTTATAAGAAATACTACCTTCCTTATAGTTGATTGAGTCTTCATTTCCATATTATAGGGAATCAATTTATGTTTTTAAGATCATAAAGAGAATTTATTCGGTTTCACTATCACTATTATCGCATGAGTTTTTGTCTTCATTGGTATATAGATTATTATGTTGTTTATATAATTTTCTCCTCTCTTCAGTATTACCCTTGTTGTACATTTTGAAACTAGAATCATCTTTTACATTTTTATTTCCTTTTTTTGCATAAGGACATTTATAATAAAAGTTTCCTACTTCTCCACAGTTAAAGTATTGTAAGGGAAGATTACCTTTGTATTTACATGTTCCCCTCTTATGTTTTATGACAAAGTTAGCTTCTTCTATGCCTGATTCACTATCTGAGTTGTCACTTGTCTTGTATTATTTTGTCCTTGTCTAATTTTATGCCATGAAGGATGCTTCTTTCCTTCATATATTTTTTTTCTTATCTTTTTTTATCCTCATTTCATATGTAGTGACGATTTCATGCAACTCATCCATTGTCATCTTGTCTGTGTCCTTCAATTATTCATTGGAAAATACATTGGGATTAAATCTTGAGGGAACTTATCTAAGACATTTTTCATAATGATGGTTTCTCTAATATATTCACCCAATCCAATAATAGTGTTGAAAATAGCATCCACAAAGAAAATAGGATGCAATACTCTCTTCTTTATTCATTTTAAGGGTCTCAAATTATCCTCTACATGTTTGTAATTTTTCCTTCTGGAACATGTCATCACCTTTATATATTTTCTTTAAATTTTCCCATACCTATTTTGTCAAATGACAATGCATGAATTTGACAAATATTGAATATCCTAAACCATTTATAATTGCACCAATGATGCTAAAGTTATTGTCATTGAGCTTATTTCCAATTATATATGTAGGTGGAGTTGTAGGAGTTGTGTAACTGCTCTTGACTACATTGTGGATGTCAAATACAAGTTCCAACAATTAATGTTTCATTATTATGCTACAAAATGCATAATTGGATCCATCAAATAATGGAGCTCTATTTGAGAAAAACATTCTTGTCTATCCATGTGTGCTCGAGGGATTCATCTTCCTAAAGGAACCCACTTTGATACCAATTGTTGACACACTTATCTATACTGAGGGGGGGAGGGGTGAATTAGTATAAGACTACCTTTTCTTTTCTTTTAATATTTATCGATGTTTCACTTTACAAAATATAAAGATTAATTATAAATACACAACCACACAATCCATAGTACACAAATATTTAACGTGGAAACCCAAATGAGAGAAAAACATAAAAGAAATATTTTATAAAGTGATGTATCGAACAACCGACTTGATCTATATTATTTTGAGAATGACATGAAGGAATAAATATAAAATAAATATAACAAAGAAATGAAAAAATATATTTTAAGGAACATAGTAATAAATTAAAACTTTGATTCTTTTAATGGCTGTCTAGAATGAAAAATATTGTAAAATACAAAACACACAAGCTCGCTAAAATGTTGGGAGATTATCTCTAAAGAGAAATATGTTGGCTCCACTCATTCACAATAAGATGAACACAATGAGGCTCCCAAGTAATTTTTAATAGAAATCATAAATGAGAAAACCCTAAACATTTGAAACCATTACCCCAAAAGATGAAACACCAAAATGTTTATGGGCCGTGATGGGGGTAGTTTATACATCAACTTCTCAAGGGCACAACTTTTTCATACAATATTTGTTTGGGGCACTCGGTACCACATAGGAAATGTATATCCAAGGAGTTCACATTATGAATGTCCCAATACATCCCATCAAGGATTTAATGGATGTTGCCATGTCAAAAATACATTATTTAGGGCCTCAAAATGACATCTAAAGTTTGGGACCTAAAAACTATAGAAATACCGCCAAGATCGAAACAATAAATTAAGTGACTAGAATAGGTGAAAAAAAAATCTCAACCTAGATCATTACTCCCCCCTTAGTATGAAATGGTATCCATTGTGTCAAGTTCCTCCATATGGCGAAACTTATCATGAATCTAACTCCTGGTGAACCACTTTTCATGATGAAGAAACTTCATGTAATGCCCCTCCATTCATAACATTTGAATAGTTTAATTTTGATTATTTATGTTGAAGGATTTTTGAGAAAAATGACTTACGCTAAAATTATGTCATAGTAAACATTAATTATGATGAATTCTTTTGTAAGTATTATTTTTTATTTATTTTATTTAACTAGAGACAAACTGACTAGAAAATCCAGTTACAAAAAGAGTAATTCATTATTCCATGGGAAAGTGACAAGGAATAAAAACCTCGAGAGAAAATATTATAAATGAGGACAAGTGTATAACTACTCCCAAAGATCTGTGATGTGAGGGAAGAAGGTCACAAAAATTTAGGCCAAGAAGATTCCCTCGGCATATGGATGATGCTAACTTGGAAATAGACCTAGGAAAGATATTACTTCCTCTTGGTAACCCAAGAAAATACAATTATACAGGGGGCGGGATGTTGTTGAGTAGTTGTGAACGAGGATTTGAGTTTAATGGTTATGAGAAAGAATCAAACCTTGGTTATTCTAAAAAAAGTGATACAAATTTCCAGTCCCTATGTAATAATGAATTATTCCTGGGGGTGAGAGGAACAAGTGATCTTCGTTATTTTGTTCTGTGGTTGGGAGGAAATAGATTATTTACTTAGTTATTCCTAGTTTTGAAGCATGATAGGAAATATTTTTTTGGTTTAATTTTTTTGTTCATTTAGAATGGTAACTAGTATACAAGGAAATGAATATAAGATTTTATTATTGATACAACTAAAAAAGGAAAATCTTTGTTTTCTTTTATTCAATGGACTTATTGCAAAAATAATGAATACAAAGGTATCAATTTTGATTCTAACTAGACAAAGATACTACTAGTTTTATTGTAGTAACAAATAGTTCTTATACATGTAATATATTATCTTTTGAAAAAAATTAATTTGTGTAGGAGTATTGTGAAGAGAAAAGAAAGTTGTTATAAACTAACTAGTGGATCAATATGAATGCCAAATATTTTCTTATATATACCGAGAGAGAAAATAAGTGAAAAAGAACAAAATAAATTAAATATAAATATTTCAAGTATGGTACTTCTACTTAGTAATCTAGTGGAGTATTCCATGAATCTAAGAAAATAATGTAGAGAAAGATAATACAAATATAATGGAGATAATTTCATTTAATTTCTTTCAAGGATGACTTGAGTAACCAAGAGCAAAGCAAAAGAATATTATTTTTTTTTGTAAAAAAATGTATATCAATGATCATTTTCAAAAAATATATGAGGGTTTTAAACTTTAAATAAATCGTGGACTCAGTAAATCAGAAGTGTGCTAATGATAAATATAACCAATGAATAGAGGAATCAACAAGCCCTTCCTAGTCTCCAAATGAAATAGAGAATGTAAGAATACAAAACCAGTAAAGAAACAAAACAGTGCTAAAGAAAACAAGCTATCGTTGCAGCCAGTTTATGGCTACCTGTATAGAGTTTACGCCACAAAAATCTATATTAACTCGAAACACTGGTATTTGTAACAAACCCATGTACACAATGTGAGAAATGTTGAAGATATTACTTGACCTTGCAAGTGTGAGACTGGTTATGGAGTCCATGATACCCAATCCAAGTTTCTCTCTGTCCTAGGCCAAGTGTTAAGGAAGTCGCACCATCGAATATCCCAAGTATTTAATGATTGGATCGATGGTTTCCATAACCATGAATCAAACATAAGGAAAAGTGTATTTCTTGGCCAATCCTCGTCCTTAAGTAAGGATTTCCTTAGGCGAACACCATAAAAAGTGTATTAACCAATGTAAGAAGGAAATGGAGGAAAAGTTTATTTAACCACTGTGAGTAACCTACAGAATGTTTGGTTTGTTTCTTGAGAAAAACATACAAATCATTAAACTCGTGACAATGAATAGTCTTACCAATTCCTGAATATTATTGAGAATGTAGGGAATGGTATGTCGTTATAACTCTTTCCGAATGCACTGTGCATCACCAAAAAATCTAGTGCTAGATAAATAATATAGTCGGAGTATCGGTCCCTAAATAAATTAAATACTACCAAGATATGGATGCTAAACAAAGTTGATAATAGGATCAAAGCTCCTGAAATATAAATCTATATACAAGCAATGCATAGAGTTACCGTAAGGGAACGAGCCTACACACTTGGCTTGTTTAAATCATTATCTTGAGGAAAGATCCTTCATAGGTTTGATGTAATTTCATTGCATGGGTAAGAGTTGACGTGCACATCAATACAACGACAAATGAATTTAATAAACAAATTTCTATAATATATAACCATAGAAAATAAAACTTACATTGCACTGATAATGGAGAATGTTGAAAGAATCAGGAGAGAGGTAAATGCTCAAGAATCAGACCTCGATGTCTCAAAGAAGAAAACCTATCGTTCCTGCAATAAGCATTGAAACGATGATTCAATGCAAGCTCAAATAGTGAACCATATTTAAGAGAGACAGTATAAGTTAAGTGAAAGGACTATCAGTCCCCTTAAGGGGTGCCAATATGTGGCATACGATCTATCATTTTCGTGGTGGAATACAAGTTTTTATTGGTGAGTTAACCAACGGTCATTACTAAGCCAAATCATCTTATATTCGGTTTCATAAATATGATACGACATGTGACCTAGTTTTTCATTTATGGTAATCATTACCCCTAAAGTCTGCACCAGATTGCTATGTCACAAGAGCTAGGGAATCTCAATTATTGCAATGATTTTTGTAGGTAAAAATTGGTTTTAAAGATGAGATAATATGGATAAGATGAAAGATAATACTTCTGACTATACCCTTAATATCAAATTATCAACATCATTTTACTTGGTCAAAGGCATTCACTCTAATATATCGAATAAATAAGAAAAGTACTGTTAGAGATAATGCTTCATTAATGCATTATGTTGAGTTGGAGATTGGTTTGAAGATTTGTAGGAGGATATTGAGATATTCTCTCAACCTATCCCTCCAAGAGTGGAGTTAGTTGGATCTGCATCCAGCTTTATATATGTGTT
>ML788559.1:261754-271778 GCA_009831015.1 Picea engelmannii | reverse complement strand
AAAAATAAAGTGAGGAAAGAGGGAAAACCTCATGGGAAACCCCCCCCCTCAAGGTACAATGTATGTAAAAAGAAGAACTACAATTTCTAGGCAACTGTGTCCTTCACTCCAAGACGACCTTGCAGAGAATGGAATTTTTTCTCAGTGAAGGTCTTGGTGAAAATGTCTGTCATCTGTTCTGTTGAAGAACAGAACTGTAAGTCAATGATCCCCTCATGTACCAAGTCTCGGATGTAGTGCATGTGGATCTCGATGTGCTTCATCCGCTGCCTCTGAACTGGATCTCTGCAGAACTTCAGAGTGCTCTGGTTATCACACCAGATGACGATCTACCGATCAAACTGAATGCTCAACTCAGTGAGAAAATGTTGTAGCCACATAGCCTGAATGGTTATGTTAACTACCCCTCTGTACTCTGCCTCGACTGGAGATAGAGCAATGGCAGCTTGCTTCTTGCTCGACCAACAAACAGGTCCGAAACCAAGACTGAGTGAGTAACCAAATGTGGACTTGCGATCAATGTTATCGCCAACCCAGTCGGAATCAGTAAACCCAATGAGATCTAATGTAGAGTCTGCTGCATAATGAATCACAAAGGTGATGGTGCCCTGTACGTATCGAAGGATATGCTTTGCAACTTTCCAATGTAGCTCATGCAGCTCCTGCATGAACCTGGAAACTGCGCCAACTGCATATGAGAGGTTTGGTCTGGAGTGTGTGAGATACAACAAGCTCCCCACTAGCTGTCTGTACAATGTGCTGTCAACCAGTGGAGTCTCCCCGCCATTCTCAAGTTTGACTCCTGATAGGAAAGGAGTCGGAGAAGACTTGCAATCTGTCATGTGAAATCTCTCAAGGAGATCTCATGCATACTTGGCTTGAGACAGTTTGATGCCTGATGCATCCTGACTGATCTCAAGTCCAAGGAAGAAGTGTAGTGGACCCATGTCCGTCATCAAAAACCTGTCATGAAGAATCCTCTTGACTGCAGCAATCGCTGAAGTCGAGCAACCGATGAGCAGTAAATCATCGACATACATAACTAAAAGTAGAAGTAAATTAGCCGTCCTGAGCAGGTATACATTCGGGTCTGATTTACAACATACAAATTTTTGTGACAATAGGTAGGAGTCCATCTTGGCATACCATGCCCTCAGAGCCTGCTTGAGGCCATAAAGTGACTTCTTCAGTCGATATACCAAAGATGAGTCCTGCATAAATCCCTGGGGCTGCTCCATGTAGATCTCCTCAGAAAGATCATCGTGAAGAAATGCATTCTTCACGTCCATCTGATGGACTTCCCATCCCTTGGCTACCGCAATGGCAAGGGCCAATTGAATGGAATCCATCTTCACTACTAGAGAGAAGGTCTCATCATAGTCAATACCATGAACCTGCTGAAAGCCTTTGGCGAGAAGCCTTGCTTTGTATCTGCTGATCTGTCCATCCGTTGCGCTCTTGGTCCTGTAGACCCATCTGCATATGACAAGTTTCCTCCGAGAAGGAAGGGGAACCGGATCCCAAGTCTGGTTCTCGAGGAGGGAGTTGTAATCCTCCTGCATGGAAGATTCCCAAAAGGGATTTCCAGCAGCCTCGCCATAAGACTGTGGATCTGAAGACTGAACCAAGAAAAGATGCCTGGAAGGCAATGGTTCAGTGGCAGTGAGTGCAATAGGAGGCTCCTCGAAATCAGATTGAGTCCTCCTAGTATCGACTGGATCACCTACGAGGTCCCCTGCATCTTGAAGAGTAGTTTGTGCCCACTTGGGCCTCTGCTCTGGCTCTGCAACTACATCTGGATGCTCTAACTCTACATCTGACTGTACTGACTTTGTATCTGAATCTAAATCCTCTGAGTCCTCTGAATCAGAACTCTCGTCTGAAGAAGAGTCGACATGTGCATGCTCATCATCTCGGACAGGTGTAAGAGTAAAGTTGTCTGCATGCGGCGGCTAAGGGACATGCGAGGCACTTTCTTCGAATTGGACACTACGCTCAATGATGAGCCGGTACGAGGAAAGATCAATAAGCCGATATCTCTTCACACCGTCAGGGTATCCAACAAAAATGCACTCAGTGCTCTGTGGATCAAGTGCCTTCCTCTTTTCAGAGGGAATCCTAGCCCATGCACGTGAACCAAAAATACGAAAGTGGGTCACTTCCGGTTTGAGGCCGCTCCAAGCCTCATAGGGGGTCTTATCCTTGACATATCTATGGGGAGATCCATTTTGGATATATGTTGCATAGTTAAGTGCTTCAGCCCATAGTCTCTGTGGTAGTGACTTTGCATGCAACATGCAAGATGTCATCTCCTTTAGAGATCGGTTTTTCCGCTCAACAACTACGTTTTGCTACAGAGTGTAGGGAACTGTATGCTGCAACTAAATCCCTGCCTCATGGAAAAGATTATGGATCTCATGATTCACATACTCTCCCCCGTTATCAGTTCAGAGGACTTTGATCTTCTTTCCAAACTGTGTCTCAACCAAAGCTTTGAAATCTTTGAGGTGTTGAAAGACCTCAAATTTTTGCCTGAGAAAGTAGATCCATGTAAAACGTGAGAAATCATCAACAAAAATGAGAACAAACCTCGCTTTGTTGATCGATGGATGCGGAAAAGGATCCATGAAGTCACTGTGGATCAGATCTAAAGGTGTGGAAGATCGCTGAGACTTTCCCTTGTTGAATTTATCTTGAGGGTGTTTTCCGAGAACACATCCCTCACATACTCCCTTGGAGAAATGGATGTCTGGTAGACCATCAACTAATTTGTGTTTGCTAAGATGTTGCATGTATCTGAAATTCAAATGTCCAAACCTTTCATGCCATATCCTACTACTTTCATTAGCATGAGTAAGCAGTAAAATAGAATCAGGTTCAATGAATTCAGAAAATGTATACAATCTAGACCGATGATTTACCTCACCGGTAGCAACCCTGGAGTTGGTTTGCATGTCGTAGATGTCCACGAAATTTGGTGTGAATATGAATTTTTTTCTGGTTCCGGAATTCGTCATCTGATACACAGAGAGAAGGTTGACAGAAAGCTTGGGAACATGCAACACGTTCTCGGAGCTTCCATTGGTGAGTTCAATCCTTCTTTTACAGGTGACTTCAATAGAAGAGTTGTCCTCCATCAAAATATGAGGACCTTTTCATGCATCCAACGAAGAATATACTGCTTTTGAGGTAGCCATGTGATGTGATGCTCCTGAGTCTACGATCCAAGCATCAGGGAGGAGTTGATGGCAATCAAGGCATGGCTAGAATTGCCTTTCTTAGAATTCGGATCTTCTGGCTTCTTCTTCTTTGCACCCTCGGGGATGCGATCTCCAAGGTTGTTTTGCTGAAGTATCTGATACATCAGATCTATTTGTTTTTTCATGCATGTGGATTCCGAATGGAATCCTTTGTGACAGTATGTGCATTTATCTCCTTTTCTTCCCTTTTCTCCTTTGAATCTGAAGGCATCGGTGAAGGGTTTTGTGTACCCTTCCTTCTTCGTATGTGCATGAGCTTTCCTCTTATCTTTATCTTTAGATTTCTGATATTTGTGGCTTCCATCATGCACATTAAGTGCATGTGCCCTTGGGCCTTTGATTGCACCCATGTTGATGAGCTTGGTTTGCTCTTGTGTCAGAGATTTGATAAAGTCCTCAAGAGAAAGCATCTTCCAGGTGGCTCTAGAGGCGAATCTGACAGTATGGAATGTAGATACGAATATTGAGAATTCAGGACCAAGCTTGGAGAGAATGGTAAGAACCATTTGTTTCTCCTCCTTCGATTTATCAACCCCGCAAGCTTTGAGTTGCGACAGTAAATCCTTGAATTTTGTAAATAAATCTTGGATATTCTCGAAGCTTTTTGGATCCAATGTGAGCATCTCCACCTCCAGCATGTGTCCCTTCATCTCATCTCGTTTTCGAAAGAGCCCTTCCAAGATGGTCTAGGATTCATTGAGAGTCTTACAGGAAGATATATGAAAAAGGAGATCGGGAGAAATAAGACTGCAAATTGTTTTGAGTGCCTCATCCATGCGATTTAAGTACTTGGATTTTTCTATGGCTGATGTCGACTATGTATCTATATTCATGGTTAACCTATACAACCCTCTGGATCGAAGATGTATGGCTATTTTCTCCTTCCATGCAAAATAGTTGTAAGGTGTAAAAATGAATTCTTTTTGGAATTCCATCTTTCCGTTGTCTTCAATCTTTTGTACCTGCAAAATTTTTTGGTGTAGCTTTTTCTTAGCAGTACGTCAGCTCTGATACCATGTAAATGTGTTCAATCTGCACATAATAGATCTAGCTAAACAATAATGCACAAATTTGCAGAGAGAATTGGAGAAAGAAGGAGGAGAGAAAGAATGGAAAGAATTCTCATTAACCGTTATGAATAATGAATAATTTACACATGATATACTCTGTATAACTCAATGAGTTCGACTTGAGGTGAATCAAGTCACCATAGTGGTGGTCTAGAGTGATCTGGACATACACCAATAGTTACGGGAGTGAACTGCCACCTATTCTAGTCTCTCAGGTAGTTACAGGAGTGAACTGCCACCTAGTTGAGTTAACTAGTCAACTAGTCTTTAGTTAACTGACTGAACATAAAGTAGTGAGGAGTTAACTCAAGGAATCAAGGCTAATGCACCACTCTGGTGATGATACCAAGGCAAGGTGGAATTAGCATGGTGATGATCCCAATGTTGCATGGTGATGATCCTAATGCAACATCTAAACTCAACTCAACTAGTCAAATTGAAGTGTGAACTGAAAGAGAATATTCTCCAGGTGGAATATTCTCTCCTAAAATATAGGACACTGGATAATGACTAATTATGACTAATAAACAAATAAAAACCTTAGAAAAAATAAATCCTAGGTGTGTGTGAAGTAACTCCAATAGTACTTCTCTTTGCCTGAAGAATATATTTGTGATATCTTGGAATAAGGAGAATATTAAACAACAAACCCTAGATCTTTTTTCCTTGGAATTATGAAATGATGTGGTCCTTCAATAACGTGATATAATATTTATGTGTATCAAGAAGTCTTTTAACCATAAAAAATATTGAAGACGGGTTTGAAAATCAGAATATCTTTGTGCTCAACATCAAATATACAATCTTCTTAATCACATACAAATGCTTCCATATCTTCTTCAAGAGAATTAAGAGATAATAATTTGATCATCTCAAAGAATTTTAAAAGAGTATTACTTATTAAGATCAAAAAAGAATTTGATAGGTCAATTTCAAATATCTCATAATTAAGACTCAAAGTTACAAGATACAATCAAAATTAACCCTAGAGTAATTTTTTGTGGAAATTTATTCATGAAATATGCTCTTCATTACAAAATCTCTGATAGTCATATATAAGAAAAGTCTTTTGAATAATACAAGAAAACTCAAGAACTCAATCTTATGCCCAATTCAGAGATTCAAGCATAAAGCTATGAGAAATAGTGTAGAAGAAGAAAAAGAGTGGAGAAGATGGAGATCCTTTTCTGTTGATCGGAAGCTTTGCTTCATATTGATGGTTGTACCTTGTTCTTCTGATCTTATGTTCCTGCCCTTTTGATAAAAAAATGGAACCCTTAATGAAGTCTTTCTTCTCTTTTAAAACCTGTTCTTCTAACTACTTGAGTAATTAAGGTTTTTCCCTTTTTGAATTTCCCGTACAATTTTCTTTTTGAAATATTCACTTTAATTAATGTCTAATTAAATATTCATTAACAAATTTAAATCATTAATATCTCCATCTTTCAAATGGGTCCCTTTTCGTTTTTAATAAAAAAATTCATATAAACTTTTATTTTCAAAATTTAATTAATTGCCCTTTTAAAAAGGGGGATTGTGTTTTAATTTTATGGATAGGATAATCAATGTTTCAACCATTGAAACCAATTTGGATGTGATCTTCATCGTGTTATCTTTCTAGCGATACAAATTTTGTCCAAATCCAACTCCCAGATCTGAAGATATGAGCTCTTGAAGCTGAGTTGTCAAATAGGCTCATCAGAAAAAAAAAAAAAAAACGTTGATTGTTCTTTTAATTTCTGGGAAAAATGTGGCCATTTTCAATCCTTGAAACCTCTACCATCATCATCTTTGTCAAAATATCTTTCCAATGGTATACAATGTGAGTGATCTCGTCGCCCGGAGCTCAAGTTATGGCCTTTGCAAAATCGTGACTAAGCAATCCTTCATCAATTCCATGGGCAAATGTGGGCCCTTGATTTGAATTCGTTTTTCCTCTTCATGAAATTCAATTTTTTCTTCAAAAGGTTAATCCCACATACATTGGGATATTAATAGTCTTAAGATATATAATACTAAGTGTATTACATACTTAGTGTTAGGATATTTAGACACTTAGGATTTAGTTAAAATCTACTTGGTATAATGTATCGTTAGGTAAAAGTCTGTTTCTTTAATATGCATTTGTAGTTAGGAAATTAGACGGTCACAATATGTTCTCGGCATAGAGTGATTTGACGGTTCATATTCTCCTTGATTTTAATGGCTACATTGATCCATGGCTTAACACCCGATTGCTCCATGATCTCTATTTAAAGAGCATGGAGAGCCATTTTTCGATGATCGATTGTGAAAAACTCTCTTGTAAATCTCTTTGTAATCTTTTTCTTTTCTATTAATAAATTGTTTCAAGTGGCCACATTGGTTGGGGCTGTGGATGTTTCCTCGTAAGGGTTTTACCACGTCAAAATATTGGTGTGTTGATCTTTGATATGGGTGTGTGAGTGGTTAATGAAGGTGTTCGTCCTCTGTTGGAATACTTGTGTTGTCGAACATGGTATCAGAGCCTGTTTCAAGACCTGCTCCTGTTGTAGATCGAGATCATGAATATGAGTTGCCTCATCTCTGGTTTCTGCCATTTTTGTACATTTCTGGGCTGAGAGGACTGTTCCATTGCATCTGGAGCGCTCGTTTCAGTCAGGAATTTTTTTTGTTTCACTCGAAAATGTTTATGTTTTCCCAAGATAAGACCATTTCAGTCAAATTTGGAGGTTTGAATCATGAATAAACCCTTTTTTTATTTTTTGTAGAGTATAACTTCTTTTTTTTTAATCGGGTTGCTACTCCTTTGGATCTGTGTATGTTTTTTTCCCTGCGCTCTGTGAGATCTCGACAAATCAGAAACAGATCGGAAATCGTGCATTTTCTAGGTAGGTTAATCGATATCTAACCCTTGTTGTCATCGAGAAGAGAAAATTTTTTCGTGTGAAATGAGTTTTTTTTAGCACGCTCTCCAAGGCCATCTTCAATAACAACAACTCCAAGGTCATCTTCAACAACATTGTAATATCCCAAATCTGCAGATCTGGATATTAACTCTCTACTGACCCTGTCTGTCCCAGATCTTATACTCTTTGGGTGGTTGAATGGGCTATTTAGGTTTATGACTGTGTTTGATAACTTGAATTTAACATGCATGGTGATTTTGCATGTGGTTTCAGGTGGAACAACTTGTTTAAGATATATTGAATAGTCAAGCAATTACAATAATGGTGTGCATGTACAAAACTTCACACGCAGACTGCATCCATGTAAAAATAACCAAGGCAAAAAGTCAAAACCATAACCAAAAGACATAGTCACTATTGAAGTAGTTATATCTCTCCTCCACTCATGCGCACAACTTGTCCTTATGCAGTTGTGAGAGCGAGAGTGACAAATGAGCTCTAGTACCCTCCTATTTATAGTCCTCCAAGTGACATGACTGGGACAACTTCTACTTCTGGAGGATAATAATTTCATATAAATTATTATCTTTAGTTGACTTGTCTTCTAAGGTTATTTCCAAACCTTTTAGGGTTTCTCTTGATTTCCAAAATATTCTAGACTCATCAAAGGTTACATGAAGAAATTAATACCTCCCGCAACTACCATAATATCAACAAATTCGTTGGTGTATATGAATGTTTTATATATTTGTTTCCCATTTGCATGTGTGATATATCCCATTTCACTGAAATGAGGAAATGCCACCAATCATCAATACAGATGGCAGATGCAAGCTCGACCCTGTAGATGACATTCGTGGGCACAAGTGTTCAAGCGTTATGGGAGAATGATAGCAACCATGGACTTCGTGCCTCTCATTACCTTTTTGTAAAAACCACATGTTGCATGCATATTTTGGTTGCCATATTATAAGAAGGGGCCTTAATCCATTCAAAAGAATATGCAGGGTACAAAGACACTATAAGCATCAGGGATCGAGTTACAAGGCAGCGCTTGTACGCGAAGCACCAAGGAAGAAGTTGGGATAAAATAAAATAAAACAACTTGCAATACAAAGCAGGCCACCCTCATGGATGGGTTTCTTCACAGTAAATAAATAAAAAACATTAAATACTCAAACAGAGCTCAACTATAATACACATGCAACAAAAATGTCAAAGCACCAATACACAAAGTGCCCATGATGGCATTAAGGGAAAGTTTAAGGGTGCTCATGCGTTGGCAATGAATATTAATAGAGACATTGCCCTCAATATTCTCCAACAAGTCTCATTTCTTTTCCAGAAGGATGCAGATTGCCCGTACATTCACAAGGAGAGCAAAGATAAGTTATGATACAATAATGTCTCACATATCAAGCTTGTGGAGTATAAAAAATGTCAAAATTGGGTGAGGGTGTCTGGAGAATATATTATTTTCCCTGGAGTTGGAACTCAATTTAAAAAATGGAGCTCTTCACTACATAGACTTTATTGATCAAAGTCCAATGCTTCAAACAACTAGTTTCACTGTAGATATATTTAGGGAGATGGTCAAGGCCTGCATGGTTTGTGAAAATTGATTGCATACAAAGTGGCAGGGCATATGGCAGTAAGAAAGATTCAGGACTCATTGAAAGAGGATAAAAAAATATTAGGTAGTTCTAAATTTCAAGTTAGAATTTGAGTAGAGAATAACATTCGATATCTTCAGGGCAGTCAAAGCATCTAAATATTTTCATTGTTTCCATATTTTTAGGCATCGAGAGATTTTGTTGAACTAAAAATGGGATATGTCAAGTATAGGATGGCAACCAAATAATCAATGACATATTTTTAGGAAAATTGGTTCCCAAAATTTGGCAATGATATGAATCCTTATTTGTTCATTAGAATTTGCAACAGGGATTGAGATGGATATTTTATCATGGTTTTTGGGGGAGAAGGCCCAAAAGGGGTTGGAGAGTGTGAGAGTGAGTCCATGAGCTTAATGTAATATCTGAAAGGGCCAAGCCTGAAATTTGCAAGCTGTGATCATCATAGAGACTTTGATCTCTTGGTGCTAGATCTCTATCTATGTACTTCTTTCTTCTATTTTGATTAAAATTGTTGCACTATTCCTAGTTCACAAGCTTCATCTTCTTTGTATTTGAAGACATCAATGCAAAACCTCTGGTTGTAGGTTGTGTTCATACTTGTATTTTATTTCATGTATCTAAAAGAATTTTAGATTTCATGAAATGTTCTTCTAGTTTTTTTCCTTATGTCTTCCTTTCATTTGAGTGATAATCAGTTATATCTGTGATTCATGTTTCATATGATCAACTCTCTGGTTTTTGACATAATTTGTAAACCTGAAAACTTGCTCCTTGAAGTCTATCTGAAATAGATTTGATTTATCTTACTTTCACCCATTCCCATCCAAGCAATTTTGTTACCCAATTATTGAACGCCTTGACACTGATATCCTCAACAATCAAGGAGGTTGTCTCAAGGACTGACAGTAAAGACCTGATTGCATTACTTCGCGAACAATGCTTTGGAACCATGATTCAATGAAATCAATTCTTGGTTGCTCAAGAATATTATTGTCTTTGATTGGATGAGTTTCCAATATTAATATTCCTTCATCTTTCTCCTTATCACTATTCACGTCCAAGATTCTTGAATCATCAACAATGTCTTGAAAATATTCTTCCTTCATGTAAAGACAATCTTGTTCATTATTCTTCTCAAGATTCATTTCTTCCAATAATTGTTCTTGTTG
>ML788559.1:228832-243388 GCA_009831015.1 Picea engelmannii | reverse complement strand
ATCCTGGAAACCCTCTAGGGGAAGAAAACCCAGCAAAACTTCCTTAATATAGATAGCCAATACAATGCCAAGAGATCTCTATGCTAAAACAGAAAGTCCTCTCCAAGATATGTGCCACTCTCTCTCTCCTTTGCCGGTAACGGATCAGAACTTGTCTCTCAAACTGAGCAAGTGAGTTGTGATCAAATGAGGCGCTAGCCTCCTTTATTTATACAAGTTATGGCACGTGTGAAGTGTCTCTTCACTGGCAGGGTTGACTTCTCAATCTGGGTGGGTAAATCCACCTTTATTATATTTCTGGGTCTCTTAATTAACTGTTGAGGCCGACTTCTTATTCTGCCTATTACAATTGTCTTTTGACCAATCCGCAAAAGGGGATTTGGTCCTATTACAATATCCGACATGATCAATCCACAATGGGGATTGATCCTATGAATAAAATATCAATAATAATAAGAATACTCTTTGCAGTTACATTATTTCAACAGTAACTTTGAGTCTTAAGTATGAGATATTTGAAATTGACCTATCAAATTCTCTTTTGATCTTAATAAGTAATACTCTTTTAAAATTATTTGAGATGATCAAATTATTCTCTCTTAATTCTCGTGAAGAAGATATGGAAGCATTTGTATGTGATTAAGAAGATTGTATATTTGATGTTGAGCACAAAGATATTATGATTTTCAAACATGTCTTCAATATTTTTTATAGTTAAAAGACTTCTTGTTGCACATAAAGATTATATCACGTTATTTAAGGACCATATCATTTCATAATTCCAAGCAATAAAGATCAAGGGTTTTGTTACTTAATATTCTCCTTATTCCAAGATATCACAAATATATTCTTCAGGCAAAGAGGAGTACCAAATCTATAAAAACGCAAGGGGATTCACATCCTCGTGAGATTGTCGTTTTGGTATTAACATACTCAAACGTCAACATTTTTGGCAACCATACTGGGAGCCATTTATTTTCAAGATAATTGTGGCCCTGCTTTAGATCAGATTGAGGAACCAGAGTCTCCATGGTTCAAAATTTTGAAAAGAATATTCAGGGATATTGATGCTTGTTCTAGATTCACGAGGTTTGCAAAAAGATTATTCAAAAATGTTTGGATGACCTAAAAAAGAGGCAACAAGCACAAAAAATTCAGAAGAATGAAATTCCTGGCAACTCCCTTGGAAAGACTCAAAAATTCTAAGAAAATGTATATTATGACTCCTAAGAAGAACGTCATTCATGTCATGATGCTCCTTTACCTTCTTCACCAAGCCGATCAATGGTTTCAAGAGATGCAGTAAGAGAAAAAAGCACCCAAAGAAGAAGGCAACTACATAAAGTCCCTTTAAATTTGCCAGAAGAAGATTTTTAGATGCCTAATATTCCTATGGAAAATTTTTCTACATTCTTTGGAAATAATTTGGACGATGCAGAGAAACATTTGTATAGATTCAATTATGCATGCCAAATATTTTTATAAACTCTACATGGGAATGCTCTTGAATGGTCTCATCCATTGCCTCCTGTTACCATTACCAGTTGGGACATATTAGAAGATTTATTTGTTGAAAAGTTTGTCCACCCAGCCTCTCCCATATGGACGCAAGATAATGAAGTGATTAATTTTGAAGAAGAATCTAATCAAAGATTGGATGAATTTTCTGAGTCAAGTCATATTGTTGAAAATGAAGATGAAAATCCCAATTTGCAAGAAGAAAATTTCAGCCTCCTATATACTCCATATGAAGATATTTCAAGCAACAAGTTTGAGAATGAAATAAAGGAACCTCCACCCAATGCATGTGAAGATTGCATCATTGCAATAGATGATGAAAAGCCTCAAGAGCATTGGCAACAAGAACAATTGGTGGAAGAAATGAATCTTGAGAAGAATAATGAACAAGATTGTCTTTACATGAAGGAATAATATTTTCAAGACATTGTTGATGAATCAAGAATCTTGGACATGAATAGTGATAAGGAGAAAGATGAAGGAATATTAATATTGGAAACTCATCCAATCAAAGAAAATAATATTCTTAAGAAACCAAGAATTGATTTCATTGAATCACGGTTCCAAAGCATTGTTGGCAAAGTAATACAATCAGATCCTTACTGTCAGTCCTTGAGACAACCACCTTGATTGTTGAGGAGATCAGTGTCAAGGCATTCAATAATTGGGTAACAAAATTGCTTGGATGGGAGTGGGTGAAAGTAAGACAAATCAAATCTATTTCAAATAGACTTCAAGGGGCAAGTTTTCATGTTTACAAATTATGTCAAAAACCAGAGAGTTGATCATATGAAACATGAATCACAGATATAACTGATTATCACTCAAATGAAAGGAAGACATAAGGAAAAAAACTAGAAGAACATTTCATGAAATCAAAAATTCTTTTAGATACATGAAATAAAATACAAGTATGAACACAACCTACAACCACAGGTTTTGCATTGATTCCTTCAAATACAAAGAAGATGAATCTTGTAAACTAGGAATAATGCAAGAATTTTATTCATAATAGAAGAAAGAAGTACATAGATAGAGATCCATCTCCAAGAGATCAAAGTCTCTATGATGATCACAGCTTGCAAAGTTCAGGCTTGGCCCTTTCAGATATTACATTAATCTCATGGACTCACTCTCACACTCTCCAACCCCTTTTAGGCCTTCTCCCCCAAAAACCATGATAAAATATCCATCTCAATCCCTATTGCAAATTCTAATGAACAAATAAGGATTCATATCATTGCCAAATTTCGAGAACCAATTTTCCTAAAAATCTGTCATTGATCATTTGGTTTCCATCCTATACTTGACATATCCCCTCTTTAGTTCAACAAAATCTCTCGATGCCTAAAAATATGGAAACAATGCAAATATTTAGATGCTTTGACTGCCTTGAAGATATTGAATGCTATTCTCTGCTCAAATTCTACCTTGAAATTTGGAACTACCTAATATTTTTTTATCCTCTTTCAACGAGTCCCAAATCTTTCTTACTACCATATGCCCTACCACTTTGTATGCAATCGATTTTCCCAAACCATGCAGGCCTTGACCATATCCCTCAATATATCTACAATGAAACTACTTGTTTGAAGTGTTGGACTTTGATCAATAAAGTCTATGTAGTGAAGAGCTCCATTTTTTAAATTGAGTTCCACCTCCAGGGAAAATAATATATTCTCCAGACACCCTCACCCAATTTTGACGTTTTTTATATTCCACAAGCTTGATATGTGAGACCTTATTGTATCATATCTTATCTTTGCTCTCCTTATCAATGTACATGCAATCTGCATCCTTCTGGAAAAGAAACGAGACATGTTGGAGAATCTTGAGGGCAATGTCTCTATTAATATTCATTGCCAACACATGAGCACCCTTAAACTTTCCCTTAATGCCATCGTGGGCACTTTGTTTATTGGTGCTTTGACATTTTTGTTGCATGTGTATTATAGTCGAGCTTTGTTTGAGTATTTAATGTTTTTTTTTATTTACTGTGAAGAAACCCATCCATGAGGGTGGCCTGCTTTGTATTGCAAGTTGTTTTTTTTTTCTTTTATCTCAACTTCTTCCTTGGCGCTTCGCGTACAAGCGCTACCTTGTAACTCGACCCCTAATTCTTATAGTGTCTTTGTACCCTGCATATTATTTTGAATGGATTAAGGCCCCTTCTTATCATATGGCAACCAAAATATGCATGCAACATGTGGGTTTTGCAAAAAGGTGATGAGAGGCACGAATTCCATGGTTGCTATCGTTCTCCTATAACGATTGAACACTTGTGCTTGAGAATGCCATATACGGGGTTGAGCTTGCATTTGGCATCTGTATTGATGTTTGGTGGTGTTTCCTCATTTCGATGCAATGGGATATACCACACATGCAAATGGGAAACAAATATATAAAACATTCATATACACCAACGAATTTGTTGATATTATGGTAGCTGCGGGAGGTATTAACTTCTTCATGTAACCTTTGATGAGTCTAGAATATTTCGAGAAGCAAGAGAAACCCTAGAAGGTTAGGAAATAACCTTATAAGACAAGTCAACTCAAGATAATAATTTATATTAAATTGTTATCCTCCAGAAGTAGAACTCGGTCCAGTTAGGTCACTTGGAGGACTATAAATAAGAGGTTGATAGAGCTCATTTGTCACTCTCACTCTCACAACTGCATAAGGACAATTTGTGCGCATGAGTGGAGGAGAGTTGCAACTACTGCAATAATGACTTTGTCTTATGGTTATGGTTTGGACTTTCTACCTTCCTCACACTCTTCCTATCCTCTCTCTATTTAACTTAACCTGATTCCTCGTCTGTCCTTTTCCCATGCTCATAGGCTTACATAGTTAAAGAAGTTATCTGAATTGTCAATTAGTTCATATCCTACTTAGACTCCACAAAATCTTCAATTGTTTCTACAATCGCTCTTTATCCCTAAGTTCTATCTAGGGTGTCCATTCCTTCGAGATCTTCTTAACCAAGGCATATTTGATTACATTTAAATAAATTTCATTTTAACAAACCCTATCTTATACAAGATTTCTAGAACTCAAATAAAACATAGAAATTACAATAATTTCAAGCTTAGAGATTCCACTCTCTTAGTAAATTCAAAAACCCGCTAGGCCTAATCAACAAGATTGATTTTGGAGGGAAAATGCTCCTGCATCATGAAATATGATAAATAGACCTAGCTGGGTGACTTACTAAAAATATACACTCCCTCCTAGAATCTTGGATTCCAAACAAGACACCAAAAATAACATCTGAAAGCATCATATAACTCCTCTAAACCATCTGACCTCACTGGTAACATCAAATTACCCCTCTGATCAGGTTGACACAAACCTAGAAATTCATCTCCAATTGCATAGTAAGAGAACCCAAAAATGGGAACATTACAATACTCTATTTCTAAAGATTGTTTTTCCTCAAGAAATTCCATCACAACCTTACGATCAATAGGATGAACCAAACTGAAATTGAGAATGATCCCAGGGTTCCAAACCAACCTGGAAGATGTGAAGCACCCTCTTCTCAAAGCACTGTCCTACAATGTACTAACATAAGAGGCTTCCTAAATAATATTGATAAGTAGAGCAATCAGATACTGCACAAATTCGATCCACCCCTCAAAGAATTCATCTTATAGGAAACCAATCCAATGCACCATAGGTGTATACTCCTGGAAATAAAAACTAGCTCTCTCATCTTTGTTAGTTGTTGAACAACCAAATAATGTAATCTCAGGGTTCCAAACTAGTCTAAAAAGGAACCACCATGCTGACACTGCGCCACTCTGATTATAATTGTCTGACCATCATGCCCAGAGTGCATTATCCTCTTCTAGAACCCCAAGATGAAATGTTTGAAAGGGATGAAACCACTACCATGAATCATACCCTGCAAAGGCATCTCATTGAAGTCAAAGTATGCAAATATACTACGAGACTCGATCTTGGGTATCGGAAAAGAAAATATGTTTCGCCATATCGAATAAGTCTCAACATCTCCTCTCATGAAATTCCAAAAATGAAATAGATCAATCATTGTCACAACTTTTTTTATCATTATCAAAATTTGAAGCAATCTACCAATCAGATGAATTCCTAGGTCCCACAACTAAATCAGAAGTTCATCATTCGCAATACCTACTGACTCCTGTTGTGCTACACTGATAACCAATGGAATCCAAATAAGCCAAGTATTTTATTCATGTTTTTGTATGCAATCATCTGGTGGAAACAAAGTAGGAGACCTGCAAGATTTGAATTCATCCTCTGAAGATGGAAGCACATTATACCAGAGTGATATGTGTAATCTTTTATCTAACCCACTTTTATACACCATAAAAAACATAGTCAAATCATACATATGTGGGATGAAAGAAAATTGATGAGCATACCTCACCATGAAATCAAGGTGAAATTTACCCACTTGTGTCAATGGAATACCTGAATAGTCACTTGGATTCCATATTACCCCAGTTCCATTGCATGCATTAGGAGGTGTCTCACAACTTAGATCTCGAAGAGTAGATTTTTCATTAGCTCTGTAATCCTTCTCTACAAACTTGATGACAATGATGATAGTTTTCAATTAGTTGTGGCCCTGCAATCCTCAAGAAAAAATGATGGGACAACGTTATGAACTAACATACTGTCCTCACAATAATTTGTCTCCTCCTCACATGGATTATCAATAACAATCTCTACATCACCAATATAGAGTATTGTGCATATTTCACTTGTGGATGCACTAAATGATCCATTTTCATGACAATCCAATGTATCATTATGCTCCCTTTTACTCTTATCCCATGCATTCACTCCACTAGTATCATCTGAACCTGGATCCCATATTGTTGTATCCACATCTGTAATATACCCATTCCCACAACTAGTGGATGCATACACTTCCTTGTCAGCTGGTCCACAAGGTATATGTTCAACTATCTCATTTGTAGTTATGACTTGAGCCTTCAATGGGATCTCCAAAAGAGGTGGCTCATGATCCACATGATGCAAACTATGTGCATAATCATAAATTATAGTCATACTTCTTTGCAAACCCATGCAAATATGAATGCTCCTCGTGCTTGACCATCACAAGATGTTCTTCCATCAAATAATGAGTACCACTAACATCCTCATGTGTTATGGTTGCCATAGATGACTTTCTTTTATGGATGATGAAGAATGTGCCAAACTCAACTCTATACAAAGCTCAACAACCTGAATTTCTTATTCTTGAAGGGCCATTTGAGTGCTCTTCAAAGAATCCTTGGTCACCTTAAGCCCATGGGTAAGCTTATCAACTTCCTCTTCTTTCCCTTTTAGCGCATCAAAATAAATCTCATCAAGCATGAGAAAATTATCTCTATCTGAAAGTAGGTGTAGTTAATTATATTTCATTACCACCAATTCTTCTCCGAGTGCCTGGGAATATTCAAGGGAAATTTCTCCTTCAAAATTATTATGTGTCCGTGGAGGCTCTTCCTTCCAACAACAATTTTCCATCAACTTATGAGTATCATCAAAATGTTTTATGGCTGCAATAATCATGTATTCACTTTCCTTCAATTTCCCTGTCAGATGATGGGACTCATGGAATCTATCATCTTCATACAAATTTTCTGATTTTTATTCACAATCGTGCTTCCCAAAATCAACTTCCTCTTTGTCACCCGTCATGCATAAATCCCGAGAAATTAGATCAACATCCAAAGTAAATTTATCCAACACCAAATATGATTGGAAACTTTCATCATATGTGCTATCAACATGCCCATCATATGAACTGGTGTTATCAACCTCATAGGATAGCTCTAATGGTGTATTAAAAGTTGTTGTTTTGTCAACCTCATTGCACACATCCTCAAAATGAATGGATGCATTCACTTCCAAGAAGTCATCATGGGGTTTTTTCAAACTTCCATCATGAGGTGAGACTTTCACATCACCAACCACTTCATATGTGAACCCCTCTTCTTTGTTCCCAACTGATAAGTGAGACTCCAACAACTTAGGATTATCTAACAACGTTGTTAGATTCCTCTGATATCCTTAAAAGACATACGAAATTTCTTCCATGAGTTCCTAATTTGTCTTCATCTTTCTTAAGACATTAAATGCACCTTGATGCCAAGTGACCATTGTTGAAATTGAAAGGTAAATGTGATGGTTACTTATAGGAAACAATATGGTAATTTCCCCTTAGGATGGTAGGATGCATAGCTCTAATACCATTGTATTATCCCCTCTTGGACCACTACTAGGTTTTGTGTTTACTGCTGATATGTTTTATGATTAACAAATTTCAGAACTATTCCTCCACACAATTTCACAATGGATCCCACAATGGTTTATGGAACACACAAGGGTTTTATTGCGCTAACATAAAAAAGTAGCAATGAATGTAATAGAAATGGTTACAAACTTATTAGATCTTATATAAAAGTAGAGAATCAACAAATACAATCATATATTTGTGTTATTTTTTACCTATAGGTGAATCACTCGAACAACAAATGAGTGCACAAATACATATGTTGAAGTGGCCCCCTTCTAAACAGCTTGAACAACAACTAATTGATATGATTTAATGAGAAGAGCATGGGATAAATACACCAACTATGTCTGCTTAAATATAGTTCCCTCTATGATCCTTGATTTGTAAATAACTTGTTGTAGTAGTAATTTTGTAAACTGGATCATCCCTTTGATACACCATAACAACAAGAGGTTGCTACGATTTAATGAAAGAGGTAGAGGATAGTTTTGGCAGCACGATTCCCACTGAAAAACTCCCTTCTAACCCCAATATATATATCTGGTTGGCACAATCCTCTCTTCAACACTACCACAACTTGAGACAACAATACTACTCTCCTTAAACAGTCACAGACTGTTGCAAATGGTATCGGTCCACTAGTAAGGTGGCTAGTAAATGTGGGCAACAGATCACCCTCTATAAAGATGCCCATAAATCTCTTTATGGAAAAATCGGTGATGATGGTGAATGGAAATGGGGTTAATTTTGAAGATGTGCCCCTCTAAGTACACACAACCTGCTAGTAAGTGCACAAACCCTCTTTAAACCCACACAATGCGCAAATCAAGGTCTCATCCATTTTCTAATTTCCCCACAGACTAATGATGAGGAGAGCGGCTTTCCTTATGTCCCCGTGATCTACAAATGAGGGGAACAACTTCTGGAAAAGAGAAGTGAGAGTGAGTTGCAGATCGATTTGCACAAAATAGCCTCAACCAAACCCCACTAACTCTAAAAATGCTCACAATATAGCTAAATGGGTGAACCTCCGTCTTCAACAATGAATACCTATGAGAGATATGAGTAATCTCTCCTTCTTGGTTAGCTAGGGTGGATTCGTTTCACTACCGAAACCAAGTTCTCAAGGGTTTCAGGTGCCAAAGCCAACAAATGTACAAGATCTCTCCAAAATTCAATTTTGAAAAAATGATCATGAATAATGAGAATTGAGCTCCAATTTCTCTTTTATCTCTTTTTTACCTTTTTTTCCACTCAATAATTAATTTAAAGTGGATTTATAATTTATCCCTTTAATATTTCCCCCAAAATCACTTTATAACACCCTTTTAACTCCAAAACGTGTTTTCTTTCCATTTTAAAACATTTGCGGGTACTGGAAGTCACTTTTTAGCATTCCAACATTTAAATCTTTTCATCCTGGTTCCAATGAGCTATAACACTAAGGTGCTCTCATTAGATAATTTATTTAAAATAACAACCTTAGTGAAATTAGTTAAATAATGCTTAGTAATACTCCCAAATTACGGGAACAGTCGAAATGCATCAGAACCAAAACTTATTGCATAGGAGTGATCCCGATGATGAAAGATGATAAACGGACCTAGCTAGGTGACTTACTAAAAATAAACACTCCCTCCCAGAATCTTGGAGCCCAAACCAGAAGCCGGAAATAACATTTGAAAGCATCATATAACTCCTCTAAACCATCTGAGCTCATTGGTAACATCAAATTACCCCTCTGATCAGGATGAAACAAATCAATAAAGTCATCTCTCATTGTAGAGAAAGAGAACACCAAAATGGGGACATTACAACTTTTACCTTAAGCACTACGCACACCCTTTTGAAAAGGTCAAAATTAATGTGTACACTTTGCTAGGTCGAATAATGCAAGCTTGATCAACTATGCAAATCCAAATGTGCTTGGTTTATGGATACACACTTTCCTATGTTGATTTGGTCTATCTTGATCACCGATATGCACATAACATGCTTAATTTTATGCGATTCCTCAATTAATGGGCCACATTATTGATATAAAACCTCAAAGGCCTCATGACTCTATTTAAGATCCTCTTTCATATGGGTTAAGGATAATTTTAGTTGGAGCTAGAGTTACATTGCATAAATTGTGAGTCCCCACTCTCTACTTGTTAGTGTTTCATGGAAACCTGCACAGGAGACCTAGCTAAAGCATACACAAACAAATCTTATCAAGAAAAGGAAGAGAGATACAATATGAAGAATGAGAATCAATGTATATTATGATCTATTCAATGAGTGAGTGATATTCTCTCATATAGGCAATGGCATCCTATAATTAAGAAAAACGAAGAAGCAGTGAGTTGCAGTGATATTTTCTTAGGAATGCATGCATAATAGTGATGGTCTAAAAATAAAAAATCTAAAATAGAACTACCTCTAGTGAGCTTCAGTAAGAAATAGTAAAGTACAAAAAATCTCCAGTACACTCCCACTGAACTAGTGAGTCGGAAATAGAAATCTCCAACACCCCCCCTGAACATCACTATGGAGTAAAAAATGAGTCCTAGCTACTAGGCCATATTAGGTACTCATGTACAATGCAACTAATGAACATTGAATAAAAGTGAGGAAAGAAGGAAAACCACGTGGGAATACAAATCCCCCCTCAAAAGACAATGCATCAAAAGAAGAAAATGACAATTGTTGATAGGCGACTGTGTTCTTCACTCCAAGACGATCCCGCAAAGTCTGAGACTTCAGCCCAGTGAAGGTATTGGTGAATATGTCGACAGTTTGTTCAAAGGAAGGACAGAACTACAAATCAATGATCATGTCATGTACTAAATATTTGATGAAATGCATGTGGACCTCAATGTGTTTGGTTGGTTGTCGATGTAATGGATCTCTGCAAAATCTCGGTGTACTCTGATTGTCACACCATATGATAGTCGAACAATGAAATTGGATACCAATCTCGGTAAGGAAGTGTTGAAGCCAAAGTGTATGAATGACACAGTTGACTACTCCTATGTACTCGGCCTCTGCGGAAGATAAAGCAATGGCTAATTTCTTCTTACTTGACCAACAAATTGGGCCTGACCCCAAACTGAGAGTGTACTTGGACATGGACTTGTGATCTGTGTTATCACCAGCCCAATCTAAATCTGTGAAGCCTATGAGATCTAATGCACAACCAACTGCATAGTGAATCCCATAACTCATGGTGCCCTGAACATATCTGAGGATGTGCTTGGAAGACTTCTAGTGCATATCATGGGGTTCCTGCATGTATCTGGAAAATGCTCCTACCTCATATGAGATATCTAGACGGGTGTGGGTGAGATACAAAAGACTCCCCACCAATTGTCGATACAAAATGTTGTCCACTAATGGTGTATCCTCGCCATCCTTAAGTCTGATCCCAGATAAGAAGGGTGTAGGTGCAGACTTACAGTCTGTCATGTGAAATATATCCAGAAGATCCCTGACATACTTAGCCTGAGAAATTTTGATGCCGGAAGCATCCTGACTAATCTCAAGACCAAGAAAGAAGTGTAGTGGGCCCATGTCCATCATAGAGAACCTTTCATGCAAAATATCTTTGACCAAAGAAATGGCTAAAGCAGAGCTACCCGTGCTCAAAAGATCATCAACATTGAGTACTAAAATCATCACAGAGTTAGTAGTCCTCAGCATGTAAACATTGGAATCATATTTACATCTAACAAAATCATGTGAAAGCAAGTAAGAATCCATCTTTTCATACCATGCTCTAGGTGCCTGCTTGAGGCCATAGAGAGACTTCTTCAGTCTACATACTAAAGATGAGTTATGAATGAACCCCTGCGACTGCTCCATGTAGATCTCCTATGAAAGGTCACCATGAAGAAAAAAATTCTTCACATCCATCTGGTGAACTTCCCATCCTTTGGCTGTTGCAATGGCCAGAGCCAAGCGAATGGAGTCCATCTTTGCTACAGGAGCAAAGGTCTCATCATAATATATCCCATGAATCTGTTGAAATCCTTTTGCAACTAATCTGGCCTTGCACTTGCTCACCTGACCATTTGCTACTCTCTTGGTCCTATAGACCCATTTGCATTTGACAAGTTTCCTCCCTCGTGGAAGTGGAACCAGATCCCAAGTTTGATTCTCTAGGAGAGAGTCATGCTCCTCCTGCATGGTTGCTTCCCATAGTGGATTTCCAACATCCTCACTTTAGGTATGTGGATCAGAAGACTAAGCCATATATAAATGCATGGGCATCGTTGGTTCAGAAGTTGAAATTACATGAGAAGGATCCACATGCTAAGATCGAGTCCTCCTCGAATCCAATGGATCCCCTGCAAGGTTGTCTGCTGCCTGAAGTGTGGGATATGCCCACTTGGGAATTTACTAAAGCTCCGACGTTGGCTCCTCATTTGGCTGTACTACCTGATCATCTACATGTACATAATCCTCTGAATCTATGTTTGAATATGTAGCATCTGAGTGTGTGGAATCATCATCTCTGATGTCTAGAACTGATGGAAGCACAAGAGTCTTTGCATGTTGCATTGGAGGTGCATGCGAAGGACTCTCCTCAAACTGAACACTGCGCTCAATGATGAGCCAGTCTGTAGAGGGATGAATCAATCTGTACCCCTTCACATCATATGGATATCCCACAAAGATGCAAGGTGTGCTATGTGGATCTAAGGATTACCTCTTTGTAGAAGGAATATGGGCCCATGCTCTAGATTCAAAGATGAAAAACTATGTGACATCTGGTTTGTCACTTGTCCAAGCCTCAAAAGGTGTCATATCCTCAACAAATCTCTGAGGTGCTCTATTCTGTATGTAAGAAACACAGTTAAGTGCCTCAACCCAAATCTTGGAAGGAAGTGATCTTGCATGCAACATGCAACTCGTCATCTCCTTAAGAGACATGTTCTTCCTTTCAACAACTCCATTCTGCGGTGGAGTGTATGGAACTGTGTGCTGCAATTGGATACTAGCTTCACGAAAAATATTCTGAACATCTTTGTTGATATACTCCCCCCCATTGTCTGTATGGAGGATCTTGATTTTCTTCCCAGTTTGTGTCTCTACTAGAGCTTTGAAGTCTTTGAGATGATAAAAAACTTTAGACTCTTTCCTGAGAAAATAAACCCAAGTATAGCGTGAGTAATCATCAATAAATGTAAGAACACACCTTGCTTTGCTAATGGACGGAAGTGGAAATGGACCCATGAGATCACTATGAACAAGCTCCAAGGAAGAGGAGGCTTTCCTTGCCTTCCCCTTTTCAAACTTCTCTTCAGGATGCTTGCCAAGAATGCATCCTTCACAAACCCCTTCAGAAAAGTGAACGTCTGGCAAGACTTTGACCATTGCCTCCTTGGAAAGTTGTTGCGTGTACCTAAAGTTTAAATGACCAAATATCTCATGCCATACTCTACTACTATCATTATCATGTGTAAGTAGCAAAGAGGAGTCATAGTCAGTAAACTTAGTGAACTTATACAACCGTGATTTGTGATCTACCTCACCAACTGTAATAATGGAACTGTCATGCATGTCAAGTACAGTAACTGAATCTTATGTAAATTCAACCCTTTTACATGTTTGAATGATATGATAAACTGAGAGAAGATTAATAGAAAGCTTTGGAACATGTAAAACATTCTCAAAACTTCCATTAGGAAGTTCCACTCTTCCCTCTCCTACAACTGCTATTGGAGTATCATCCCCCATTAGAATAGGAGGTCCAGAGCATGAACTCAAAGAAGTAAAAACTTCCCCTTTTGCTGCCATATAATGTGATGTGCCAGAATCTATAATCCATGAATCAGATGAGGAATTAATTGTAACCAGAGCATGATGATTACCTTTCTTAGGCACATGGTCTTCTTCATTCTTCTTCTTGGCTCCTTCAAGAATGAAGTCTCCAAAGTTATTCTTCTGAAGTACCTGTGTCATAAGATCGATTTGCTTATTCATGCATGTGGATTCTTCATGATTTGTTTTATTGCAATATGTGCACTTCTTTCCCTTGTTCTTCTTCTTCCCTTTGGAATTTGAAGAATCTTTGGAACCTGAAGAATCCTTGAAGGGTTTTGAATATCCCTCCTTCTTTAACTCTGGATGTAATAGCTCCTTTCGTTTCTGCTTCGATTTCTGATTGGATGTCCCTTTTCCATCATGCATGGTGAGTGCATGTGCTTTGGGATCTTTCATGAGGCCCATCTATATGATTTTTGTCGGCTCTAGTGCGAGAGACTCAATGAACCAAGACATCGTAGGCATTTTCCAATTTGCTCCCAAAAGACATCTACCAGAATGGAAATTGGAGACATATACAACGTATTTTGGTCCTAGCTTGGCCAAGATTGTTAGAATAAGTTGTTTCTCTTGTGTAGACTTGTCAATAGCACATTCACCCAAACTCAATATCAAAGATTTAAATTTAGTAAAGAAATCATGTATATTATCAAAACTTTTAGGGTCAAAGGTATTCAACTCTACCTCAAGCATATGACATCGCATCTCATCCTTCTTTCCAAAGAGTCCTTCCAAGGTGGTCTAGATCTCGTTTGGAGTCTTGCATGCAGCAACATGAAACCATAAATGTTAAGAACCAAATATCAATATAGCATAGAAAAACCTCAGAAAAAATACTCAACGCCTTGAAAAAGAGATAATTTCAGATAATAAGCCTCTTCGAGGGGGCAACCTCCTTTTACCCCACTTAAATGTTCAAGTACAAGATG
>ML788559.1:213279-223605 GCA_009831015.1 Picea engelmannii | reverse complement strand
GCCGACATAAATAAAATAACATTACTAATATAATATGCCCCAATTAAGGGTTAATGAGCCAATATTAGGGCTTAACAATAAATCAATGGAGATTAACTCAAGAAGTAGTCATGTGGCCTCATCCTTACGTTTTCCCCATCTGGTCTTCTCAAGCACTGATGTAGGTTATGTTTCCGTCGCCATTGTCAAATTATACAGTCCTTTTCTTTTGAGTTGGAATGTAGCCTTCGAGTTCTATTCAAAATAGTTGTGCGTGTGTGACTATTATCACTAGAATTAATTGAAGAATTTTCATCGTCTCCATCCCCGCTATTGATTCTGAAAAGATCTTGAAAACCAGAATCGTGGATTCTGAGATATGACTGACGGTTCTATAAAATCTATAGATATGATAAAACGACTATATATCCTAAAATACGATGTGGGTTTTGGATATTTTTGGTGAGCATGAAAATCCCTATGTCATCTATCTCTGGTCAAAATTTCAGCCCAACTCAGATCGTGGATTTCAAGATATGGTTGTTTTACTGCAGAAAACCAATTTTCTAGAGTGTCTCACCCAGACAATGGGCAAACTGAGAGAATGTCGCACCCTAGTGAAGGATACAGTGCGACTATGTCGCACCTTGGATGTGGATAGGCTGCGTCGATTTTGGAAAACTAAATGTCGCACCCTAGTGAAGAATACAGTGCGACAATGTCGCACCTTGGATGTGTATAAGCTGCGTCGATTTTTGGAAAAACAAATTTCATAAGTTTGAGTGCGACTGTCGCACATGGATAAACTGTGTCGATTCCAATTTTTTACCTTTCTATAGGGATAGGCTGCGACTCTGGTGGAAACAAGGTTTACTCAATAATTAAATCCTATTTCACTCTTCTCTGGCTTGTCTGGGTTGCTCCAAGCAGCGCGGATCTGATACCATGTCAGTGTTTCATGGAAACTTGCACAAGATACCTATCTAAAGCATACACAAACAAAGATTATCAAGAAAATGAAGAGAGATACAATATGAAGAATGAGAATCAATGTGTATTATGATCTATTCAATGAGTGAGTGATATTCCCTCATATAGGCAATGACATCCTATAATTAAGAAAAGCGAAGAAGCAATGAGCTGCACTCAAATTTTCTTAGGAATGCATGCATGATAGTGATGGTCTAAAAATAGAAAGTCTAAAATAGAACTAACTTTGGTGAGCTTCAATAGAAAATAGTAAAGTACGAAAAATCTCCAGTACACTCCCACTGAACTAGTGAGTCGGAAATAGAAATCTCCAACACTACTTGCATTATTGAAGGCCAAGAAACACCATTGAAGTGAAAGATATGACAAAACCTTGAAGAATTGGTGTTTGGGAGATTACCTCTTCGTATGATAAAGTAAAATTTTGTATTTGATTTCTTATTTGTTTAATAAAATACTCTCTTTCCCTCCTATATTTATTGTTTGTGTTGGAAATTTGGTTTGGACAGTTGTTTGTCATTGATGCCAACCCCTGGAGAAGTCTGGAAGCTCTAGATATGTGGTTGAGATTGATGGAGTCAGCAGATGTCATGGGTGCATTTTATGAAGTCTACATGAAGCCCTAGAGTTGTGGTTATGGTACCCAAAGTTTTTTGAGGAATATGGACATGAAGGATAGTGTACATGCAGGTAATCCACTCATGGATGGATAGTCCTCGTCATGTTGTTTTCGGTGATAGGTGGTATGCCACGTGGTTCCTCACGGTTGAGGAGTTATGAGGTCATGAAGTTGGAAGCCCCAAAGATGGGTTAAGAAGCCCCTATGTGTTACTAAATGTTTCGTCTGTGGATAGATGAAACCTCCCTTGGATTACATGACCCATATACCAAGACAAAAACACTACAAATGGACACTACCATCCCTTTGAATTTAGATTAACCAATCAGAAAGAGAGAGGGAGAAAGGGTGTGATGCACATTTTTTTGAAGTTTTTCCTCAATGCTTCTAATCTGAGCTTCATCTCCAAACTCCCTGGCGCAATTTGATGCCTGAAATAGGCAGCAAAGAGAAACAACTATCTCCTACTCTACAAGATTAAGTCAAACAAATCCATCTACAAAGATTGAAGGAACAATAGACAAGCAAATGCAATAATACACAAGCTTGAAGGAAATAGGCCAAGTATATTCAAATGAGAACCCAAAGAGAATACTTACAAACCATGGATGATGATGCAACATTTATCCAAGCTCTCCTCTTCCAGCCCTTGCATGAATCTACCAAGATCAAATGTTTGATACTTGAAATATTCCTCCTTTCACCTCCGAAATCCCTCAATATATAGGCTTGAGAGGCACAACAACCATGATAAAATGAGGGGTATGGTTGAGGATATGGCTCCTTGAGGTTTGGATCAAATCCTAAAGTGAAGCCCAAGCATGAGGGTCGAACACAACTAACCCAATATTAAGGAGTTGGCCCATAGATGAAGGTGGAGGAGATACCCCTTTTCTCTCAACAAGAATGGCACTCCCCTTGAGTGAGAGGTAGGGTGTCATTCACCAAAATTGGCGTTCCTTATACATGGGAAAGGAAGTACTAGTGCTCCCTACATATGGCCAGGGGGGCACCAACCTTCATAAATTCTCAAAAATGGGTTGAATTTTCCAAGGAAAAAGTGTGTTTTGACCTAGAAATGATGGGTTTCCTCCTCCCATATGACTTAGGGGTCATGAACAACTATTTAATGGTGTCAAGGGGTGGTGAAACCTAACAAAGTGAATGCAACACTTTGGAAGGTGCATACGACACTTGCGACAATGCATGTGACACTTACCGAGGTGCATACATCACTTTGCGACACTTGCGACACTTAGGGTGAGATACCTAGGTGTGCAATTTTGGTGTGTAACAAATGCCCCCTAAATTGTGAGGTCGGAAGAGAAACTAATGGCCATAACACTTTACAAATTCTTCAATGCAAGGGTGTTGGAGTGGGAGAACCTAGAAGAAGTTGCAAACAATCATCAAACAATATTGATATATCTTCCATTTCTGAGGCAAGCATACCTATGCTAGGAACATGAGATGACTCAAAGCACGACCACCGACCAATACAATGTAGATCCATGAGAATACTAACTAAGGATATGGCCGCCAGAGATACAATGTGGATCTATGTGATAATATATATATCAGCGAGATTTCCAACACGGTGATTGTACTGAAATATTTTGCATGCTCAAATGATCTCCATCGCAACCTGGGAAAATCAGATAACATAGTGAACTCCCAACCCAGGGTCTTCATCCCGATCCCGAAGCGGTGCGAATCTATCCATGTGAATAGATGATTTAATGTAGAACATGGTAGAAACCACTTGATTACCAATCATTGAGGTAAATCGTTAACAAGTACAAGGTAAATCACCAATGATGACAATGAATCCCAAGGTACCCTAGAACATTCCAATGAATGTGAATAGATGAGTTTAGGTCAAACATTCGTGGAATCATCCGATCAGATGTCATTGATGTAAACCTACTGTCGAAAGCGAGGAGGCATGCCATTGAGGCATGCAGGTCCCAAGGTGTTAACTAGTTTCTAACTATAATTCCTAGATAATGTGTTGAAGCTGACAAGAACAGACTCATTGAAGAAGGGCCTTGATGTATCCCCCATCATCGACATGAAACTGACACATGAAAGTGATGTGATATGGTGGATCGAATGAGTATGGACTGACACAAGAAATAGAAATTGGTAATACTGCAAATGAATGGTTTGAAGTGAAACTTCCCTTGAACATTATGAAGCACGACAACTGACTTGGCAACATTGACTCGACGAGTACCAAGAACATAATGTGATGGAAATAATATCACTGTTAGAGTAGAATGAAAAAGTAAGATGACACATAGAATTGGTATGACTCAGAGACAAGCACATTACCCAACTCTAAGAGGAATCTTTGGTCTGTGAAACTAAAGAGCCTGGGTTCGATCCCCAGTTGATTCACCAATTTCTGTTATGGAATGTTTCATCTGCGAACAAATGAAACCTCCCTTGGATTACATGACTCCTATACCAATACATAAACACTACAAATGGACACTAACCTCCCTTTGAATTCAGTTTAACCAATCAGAAAGAGAGAGAGAGAGAGAGAGAGAAAGGGTGTGATGCACCTTGTTTCAAAGTTTGTTCTTGTTGCTTCCAATTCGAGCTTGATCTCCAAACTCCCTAGTGCAATTTGATACCTGCAATAGGAAGCAAAGAGAAACGATTATCTCCTAGTCTACAAGATTAGGTCAAACAAATCCATCTACAAAGATTGAAGGAACAATAGAGAAGCACATGAAATAATACACAAGCTTGAAGGAAATAGGCCAAGTATATTCAAATGAGAACCCAAAGAGAATACTTACAAACCATGGATGATGATGCAACACTTCTCCAAGCTCTCCTTGTCTATCCCTTGCATGAATCTACCAAGATCAAATGTTTGATACCTGAAAGTTTCCTCCTTTCACCTTGGAAAGCCCTCAATATATAGGCTTGAGAGGCACAACTACCATGAGAAAATGAGGGGTATGGTTGAGGATATGGCTCCTTGAGGTTTGTATCAGATCCTAAAGTGAATCCTGAGCATGAGGGTCAAACACAACTAACCCAATGTGAAGGAGTTGGCCCATAGATTAAGGTGGAGGAGATCCCCCTTTTCTCTCAACAAGAATGGTGCTCCCCCTGAGTGAGAGATAGGGCACCATTCACCAAAAGTGGTGCTCCCTATACATGGGCAGGGAAGCATTAACACTCCCTACATATGGCCAGGGGGGCGCCACCCTTCATAAATGCTAAACAATGGGTCAAATTTTCAAAGGAAAAAGTGTGTTTTGACCTAGAAATGATGGGTTTCCTCCTCCCATATGACTTAGGGTTCATGAACATTTGTTTTAATGGTTTCAAGGGGTGGTGACACCTCACAATTTGAATTCGACACTTGGGAAGGTGCATATGTCACTTGCAACAATGCATGCAACACTTACCGAGGTGCATATGTCACTTTGCGACACTTGCGACACTTAGGGTGAGATACCTAGGTGTGCAATTTTGGTGTGTAACACTATGGAAGCCCAAAAGATGGGTTAAGAAGCCCATAATTGGTTTCAATTCATTAATGAAATTGTAAAGTGGTTGTAACAAGAAAGTTCAAGAAGCCCTAAAGTTAAGGAAAGAGGTTACTTAGAAAAAGTATATATACACCTCAAGAAGCCAGTCATAAGTACGCTCACACACACATTCTATTGGATATATTCTGTGTGAGTAAGTGATTCTTATCTTAGGTAACCAATGAAATCTAAGACGAATTTCAAAGGAAAGATGAAGTGAAGAAGGGTGAAATTATAAGGGAGGATGAAGTCTTGTGAGCATGTGTTCTAAGGTATGTTATTTACAAGTCATCTTACCATTTTCGCTATAACTTTATTTCTAGAATGATTCAGGCAACGAAAATTGGAGGATATTGAGAATACATATCAAGGTACCTGTGGTAGAAATTTCAACTTCCGAGTCATTGTATTTTAGGATATACACTCTGTGAACAATAGGGTTTTTGGATAGTCCTGAAACTAGTCTCGAAAATGTGTTCTGAGTAAAACAGTCATAACATATTCATAGAGTATCCACATTCAATGATACCAAATGCATTGGATACATTACTTTTGTTATTATGTTGTGTATTATTTTCAAATCTAGATATCCAATATTTCGTGTGTGGCATGCTATACAAGTTTTCTCTCTAGAATAAGCCATAATTCAACAAGGTTTGCCATTTTTTGTATAAATCCTTTTGTGGGATGTTCCAAGGAGTGAATCTTGGAGGAATGGCAGAGAAAATATTGAATAATATTGGGTACAAGTTTTAGACCTTTAGTCATTACAGGTACGTAGATATGCATGTTTAAAGTTAGGGTTTGTGACTAATCCAAAAACTAATCCCGTGAAACTAAGGTAAAGTTAGATGAAGATGATATTCTCTTGTTGTTGAAGTTGAGGAAGGTCTACAGGTCTGTGATCACATACACCAAGTTTGTTACAAAGTTACAGATATGGTTATATGCATGTTTTGAGAGTTACATGTTGATGATGTTATGGTGCATTCTTGAGCCAATTCTTTGGTATGTTGTTGAGGCATTGGCACATGCTTCATGCACATCTTAGGTGCATGGTTGAGGCATATACTTGGTATATGATATTTGGGTGTTTGGTACTTTGTTGAGGCACTTCATTGATGATATATTATGGTACATGGTATATGCCCACATGATTGAGACATATAATGAGTGATATGATATATGGTTGAGGCATATGGTTTGAGGATCATCTTAGATATTGGGGACATTATTTGAGATACATTTTTGGTATATGTATGAGGCATTCCTTGGTGACATTGATGCATGGTGAGATACATAGTTGATGCATGATATGGTGTTGGCACATGGTATGGCACAAGTTTTGGTTGATGCATGATTTGGTACAGGTTTAGTACATGGTATGGTGCATGTTTTGGTACATGATTGATGCATGATTTGGTACATGATTGATGCATGATTTGGTACAAGTTTGGTACATGATATGGTACATATTTGGTACATGGTTGAGACACATATCTTGTGATGGTATTTTGGTGATCTTGGTACATGCTTGGTAGAGTCATGTGTTGGTGATGTTGAGCATCTGGTTGAGAGGTGTTCTTGATGCAAACCTCCACCACTCCCAGGGGCTCGCGCGACCTCCTGGTCTACGAGCGTTCTTCTAAGGAGTTAAATTAGCTCTTAGATACCTGTCGGATGCCCTCTTAATGTTCACAAGCCCTTTAATCCCCTTATCTGCAGGTTAGTACATATCGAAAACCTATGGGCTCCTTCCTTTGGACCCATTTACCTTTAAAAATCGAATTCTGGCGCTAGCCCTTTGTTTTCGGCGGAAAATTGTATGTGACCACGATATGGAAGTAGGCGCCTAGTTGAAAGATGATACTTCAATGCTCCGATGCTTCGGGCTCCGGAGGTTCTCACAATATAACACTCCAATCCCTCCGAACGTCGAATTGGCAAATTCTTGAACAGATATGGGATCAATGGTCTACCACCCACGCCGAGATATACGGCTCACAATAACTTCAGGGCTCCGTGATTTTTTCCCACTCCAACACGTAATACCTCCGAACTCACGAAGGCCAAATTTCTGAATAGCTCAGGGATCTACAGTCCCGCTCCGTTCTAGATCTATGGTCTAGAATTACTCTTGGCTCCAGGACTTTGAATCTTTTCACAACTTTCACCAACAACCTTACGGAGTCCCAAACTCTGAACACACGAAGGGTTTTTTATCAACGGTCCACGCGTCCTCGCCAATGGACAATCGATATTGACTTCGACCTTAGGGCCCTCGGGGATTTTCGACTCAGAACAAATTACACCACAGAGCTTTTGGAGTGTCGAACTTCGAACCACGCTTGATATGCAGACACGTGTACTTATAACCGACGACCAAGATGTACTCCGGGCTTCGATACTTTTGTCTCCCCCACAACACACACCTAAAAACTACTTGAGTAGTGAAGTCCGAAGGACTTAGTAGGTTAACAACCATGCTCCTTTCCCAGATCTGATGGTTGTGAAAGACCTAACTCCTCCTTGAGCAGATCTCGTCCACTCACCCTCCAAACAAAAAGGAATTATTCCTTTCGAGAACTAAATCTCGCTATCCTTCCTAAGATTTATCAACTTCAAAGGACTTAGGCTTTGGCACACACCTTGCACTCCTCCTTAGTCTGGAACTTGGACTGTCTTCTGGCGCACACTTGGCGCTACTTATCCTGACCTTGACTTACAAAAGTCTCATGCACACTCCTTGTGCTCGCTCTCCTTTGAAACTTTTCAACACTTCTCCAGGTGTTTTCCTTGTGCACGCTTTGCACGGGTCTATCCTTCGACATTTTATAATCAAATGAGTATATGTGCACTCCTTGCACTCACTCTACGAAATTAACACTATCTCTCTTGAGCTATTGAGTCTGAAAACGACTTTGCCTTCACATTCCTTGCGTGGGCACTGTGCACTCCTTGCACCAATATTTCAAAAGAGAAACAATTGAAACTTACAAAACATCAAAGGTCCATTCATTCAACCATGAAATACACACACAGGAATATAAACAAAGAAAAATAGATAACATAACATTACCCAAATAACTCAAAGATAAGAAAACTCAGACATTTGAAAGAAAATCTCCTCTATTATATTCCTTCAGCAAAACATTTACAAGAGTTCCAATGAATTTCAACAAAATAACAACTCTCTTCAACAACAATCACAATAACCTCAGTATCCTCTTTTGGGCATAGATTACATGTATTTATACACGAGGGGGATTCTCTAGCCTTCCCTCCAGACTATATTAGTTCTTTCATATCGCAATTAAGCGTCCTACCACTAAGGCTTATTACAATAAATGAGATATTACAATCTAGATATGATTCAATGCTCAAAATCTGCACAATCATACAGGTAATTAAAGGAATTACAATCTCATGGAGCTCATACAACAGCTCAAGCTTTGAGATCTTTAATTACAATACTTTCAAAATATTAAAGTGTCACGCTCTCCTTGGAATCAAAACTAGTTTGAATTTGCACGTTGGATATTGAGTTGTCCTCCATTTGGCCTCATTGAATTTTGATGGCGATGCTCCTGCATCATACTCCTCTAGACAAAAATATTCATGGACTCATGTCCATGAGCTCCTCCACTCTCTTTCCATGCTTCTGGATATCAGTTTCAATTATCCAACTGACATCTTTTGCTGGATGATCTTTCCACTTAACCAGATACTCATAATAAAATTTTCTCCTGGTCTTCCTAGCAATCCTCTGATCCAAAATATTCTCTATATGTGGCTTCTCTGCTATGGGCATCTATCTCTTCCACTGAATCTTCTCTCGATCATATGTCCCTTTAGTATCATCCATCTTGTAAGGGTATAAGTCTTCTACATTGAATATTGGTGATATTCCAATGTCCTTTGGCAGTTCAATCTCATAAGAATTTGCAACAAATTTTTTGAGGATCTTATAAGGTCCTATATTTTTAATCTTCAACTTATTATATTTCCCTTTCGGAAATATTTCCTTCCTTAGGTGTGCTAAGACTTGATATCCAATTTCAAAATTAACCTCTCTTCTTTTCTAGTCTATTCGACTCTTGTATCTATGGTTGCTATCATGTAGTTGTCTTTTAATTTGATCATGCAACTTTTGCATTTCTGCAGCAAAATCCTCTGCTCCTGCACTTGAGAATTCATCTCGTCCCAAATCTCTCAATTCTGAAATTCCTCTTGGATGCATCCCATATACTATCTAAAATTGACTCTTACCAGTACTCCTATTCGGTAAGTCATTATATGCAAACTCTGCTTGGGGCAGAATTTGATCCCACCGACTGTTATGTTCAGTGACCAAACTCCTTAACATATTCCCTAAGCTTCGATTCACTACCTTAGTATGTCCGTCTGTCCGAGGATGATATGTTGATCTGAAAGACAAAAAATTTCCCAACTTCTTCCACAAGGTCTGTTGACCGCCTATTCAACTAGGGGTCAACTCATGTGCCATGAAGATGCATCACCAGATGTAAATTTGATGAAGACAGTTTTGGTTCTACTTGGGTATCTGATATCCCAGCACAAAATTTTGTAAACGAAATTTCTGCACCCCTGCGTGGGTTGATAATGTAATAAGTCTGCATGGATCATAGTTAGGTCAGGTACCTTGGGTGTTTCCATTGGGGGAGTTCATTTTAACTGAGGTTTTTTTATCCTCAGGTTGTCGACCGGGCTTTAGGGCCTGCCCAACTTCCCTTGAGTTTTTCCCTCCTCACATGCAATAGAAGGCGCTCTAATGGTCTCATTTTTTTGGTAACCTTTGTTTAGGAATGTTGTAAATGACCATGCCAGACAGTGTAGAAAGTTTCGCGGAATTTCGTCGAGTCTAGATAGGTTTTTTTTTTTTTTTTATAAATTAATTAAATTTTTAATAATTTAATTAATTAATTAATTATTTTTTGAGCTAATATTGTAAAAACTAGGTCTTTGGGCTTTTGATAGGGGTATTTGTGCTCAAAAGGAATGGAATAGCACCCCCTACACCCATAGACCAAGTTTCATCTCAGTCGGACGAAGTTTACTATGCCTTTGTCCACCCGGAGTCCAAGTCAATCAAAATAGCAATTTTAATTGCTAAGTCAAATTTTGTAATTTTGTAAAAATGAGTTATTGGGTGAATGTTTAAGG
>ML788559.1:184144-197199 GCA_009831015.1 Picea engelmannii | reverse complement strand
ACTCCTTTAGGATAAGATAATTCCTCCACTTTTTCAAAGCTTGAATTACAACATAAAATTCCTTGTCATATGTTGAATATTTCCTCTTAACATAATTCAACTTCTCACTGAAATAAGAAACAAGATTATTATATTGACTTAAAACTGTGCCAATGGCCACTCCACTTGCATCACATTTGACCTGAAAAGCCTTCTTAAAATCAGACAGAACTAAAACAGGTTGTTCTGTTATCTTTTCTTTCAACACTCTAAATCCCTTTTCAGCTTCTTCTATCCAATTAAAAGATCCACGCTCCTTCTTTATGGTATCCAGTATGGGTGCACAAATACTACTGAAATTCCTGATGAATTTCCTCTAAAAAATTGCCAACCCATGAAACTCCTTACTTTAAACACGCTTCTTGGAGAAGGCCATTCTCTTATTTCCCTTACCTTCTATGGATCCATCTTCAATTCATTTGAAGAGATTACGAACCCCAAATACACAAGTTTTGTTTTCATAAAAGAACATTTCTTCAAATTCACCAACAACTTCTCCTGTTGTAACCTCCTCAACACCATATTCAAGTGTCTTAAATGCTCTTTTTCAGTCTTATTGAAAACTAGAATATCGTCTAAATAAACAATAAAAAACTTACCAATAAAATTTTTGAGCACTTCATTCATTAATCTCATGAACATACTTGGAGCTTTCATTAAGCCAAACAACATAAAAAACCACTCATACAATCCTTCATTTGTTTTGAATGTTGTTTTCCATTCATTTCCCTCTCTAATCCTTATTTGATGATAACCACTCTTCAAGTCTATTTTGGAAAAATAAGTAGCTCCACTCAAGCAATCCATTAAATGATCCATTCTGGGTAAAGGAAATCTATACCCGACGGTTATCTTGTTGATGGCTCTAGAATTTGTGCACATTCTCCAACCTCCATCCTTCTTTGGACTCAACACAGTTGGTATGACACACTGGCTCAAACTTTCCCTGATCAAACCTTTATCCAACAACTCTTGGACTTGCTCATTTACCTCTTCATTCTATTGAGGGGTTAATCTGTATGTTGTTTTGTTTGAAAAACTTGCTCCCAGAATAAGGTCAATATGGTGACTGATAGTCCTGATGGGGAGTAAAGTGTGAGGTAACTCATCCACCACAATATCAACAAACTCATCCAATAAATCATGAACTTTTACAGGAAAATCATTCATAGAAGTGCTTGTGAGAATGACTCTCATCTTACCTACAACATCAAACTGTATTTTCTGATCTTTCTTAACTTCTTTTAAGAGTTCCTTCCCACTCATGAGAAGTGTACTAGGACTAGATTCCTCTTTAACTCCTTTATCTTCTATTGGAAACAACATATGCTTACACCCATTTTTCTCAAGGGTATAAGTATGATTCCTCCCATCATGTATGACATTCTTGTCATATTGCCAAGGTCTCCCCAACAGAACATGACAAACATCCATGGGTATAACATCACATAAAACTTCATCCCTATAACCACCTATTTTAAACTCAACTTTACATTGTCGACTTACCATGATTTGATGTCCTTTCTGCAACCACGACACCATGTATGGATTCAGATGTGCAATAGTCTCCAACTTCATCTTTTCCACCATATCTGTGGATACCAAGTTATCAATGCTCCCACTATCTATGATCACCTTGCATACCCTATCTATGATATTGCAAGCAGTTCTGAACAAATTGTTCCTCTGGACGAGTTCTCGTGCCTCTTTCTCTGGCTTTACGAGATCCTTCCTCATCATGAGTGATCTTCCTTCTTCCGCTACTTCTGCCTTCATCTCTGTCCTCACATTCTTTTGTTGTGTCTCAAAAATGTGAGCTTCTCTAACTCTGGCATTTTTCTTTTCATGACATTCCCAAGACATGTTCCTTGTTTTTCCACAGGCATAACACTTCACTTCTCCTCTTCTGCCTCTTCCTCTACCTCTGGGAAAATAGTTTCTTCCTCCATAGTGTCCTCCTCTAGAACTTTCTCCTCTCTTTGTCTAACTGTTGTATCTTCCAGCTTCTCCTCTGGACTTCTAGAACTTTTCTCTGACGATTCATCTTCCTCTGTTAGGACTCTTTCCCCTATTCCGTTGACTCTGCTTCCTTGCCAACTTTTCTTCTGCCTTTAGGTATACTTGATGAGAATCTTCCACAGTTCTCATTTTCATCATGCTAATCTTATCCTAGATTTCGTACCTCAATCCATTAATGTACCTAGAAACTTTTTCTTCATCATTCTCCATGTGTCCTACTCTTATGTTCAACTTATAAAATTCTTCGGTATACTCTTTCATCGACAAACCTTTCTGTCTTAGATTCTGCAACTTCTTAAATAGATTTAACTGATAATCCTTATGTATGAATTTATCCTTGATCTTAGCTACCATTCTATCCCAACTCTTAATCTTGGACTTAACTTTCCTCCTTCTTTCAGCTTGCAACTCATCCCACCATAAAGCTGCATGTCCCTTCAATATGGTCACTGCATGCTTTACTTTCTCCTCATCATCAATTTCCTCATATTCAAAGTACTTGTCTAAAGCACTTATCCAATCAAGCAATTCTTCTACATTCAAATTACCTCCATACATCGAGACTTCCATCTTTTCTCTGGTTCCCAACTTGACAACAACCCTCAGAAATTGCTCCTCTGTTGCTTGTTCTCCTACAACTTCTTTTGATTCTACATCTTCACTTTCATATTCACTGATGTCACCAACTTCAGGTGATCTTCTTTGTGTTGTCTCCATGGCATCCAACCTTGCACGAAGTTGTCTTATTTCCTCTTCCATGGCTGCATTGACTACAGGTATCTCCTCGTGTCTTCTTGGCGACATGATTCTAAATTCTCTTTTTCTCACAGATCTTATTTCCCGCTCTGATACCACTTGATGCAAACCCACATCACTCCCAGGGTCCCGCGCGACCTCCCTGTCTAGGATCGTTCTTCTAAGGAGATGAATCATCTCTCGGATCTTTGTTGGGTCCCCTCTTAATGTTCACATGTCCTTTAATCCCCTTATCTGCAGGCCCGTACAAATCAGAAATCCACGGACTCCTTCCTTTTCCCCCCTTTACCTTAAAAAATCGAATTCAGGCGTTGGCCCTTTGTTTTCGGCAGAAAACCATATGTTACCACGGGCTGGAACCAGAAGCCTAGATGAAAGGTGCTACTTTGGCACTCTAGAGCTTCAGGCTCCAGAGTTTCTCACAATATAACACTTCAATCCCTCCGAACGCCGAATTGGCGAATTCTTGAAGAAATATGGGATCAACTTTCTACCACCCACGCTGAGATCTACGGATCACAGTAACTCCGAGGCTCCTGGCTCCGAGAGTTTTCCCCACTCCAACACACAATACCTACGAACTTGCGAAGGATGAATTTATGAATAGCTTAGGGATCTACGGTCCCACTCCATTCTAGATCTACGATCTAGAATTACTCTGGGCTCTGGGACTTTAGATCTTTTCACAACTTTCACCAACAACCTTCCAGAGTCCTGAACTCTGAACAAACGAAGGGTTTTTAATCAACAGTCCACACATCCTCGCCAATGGACAGTCGATATTGACTCCGACCTTCGGGGATTTTCGACTCAGAACAAATTACACCCCATATATTCCAGAGTGTCAAACTCTGAACCACGCTCGATCTGCGGACACATGTAATTATAACCGACGACCAAGATGTACTCCGAGATTCGGGACTTTTTCTCCCCCACAACACACACCTAAAAACTACCGGAGCAGCGAAGTCCGAAGGACTTAGTAGGTTAAAATCCATGCTCCTTTCCCAGATCTGACGGCTATGAAAGATCCTACTCCTCCTTGAGTGGATCTCGTCCACTCACCCTCAAAACAAAAAGGTATTCTTCCTTTCGAGAACTAAATATCGTTATCCTTCCTGAGCTTTACCAACTTTAAAGGACTTAGGCTTTGGCACACACCTTGCACTCCTCCTCAGTCTGGAACCTGGATTGTCTTTTGGCGCACACTTGCACTACTTATCCTAGTATCAGGACTTACAAAAGTCTCTTGTGCACTCCTTGCGCTCACTCTCCTCTGAACCTTTTCAACACTTCTCTAAGTGTTGGCCCTGTGCACAATTTGTATGGGTCTATCCTTTGAGCTTTTATACTCAAACGAGTATATGTGCACTCCTTGCACTCACTCTATGAAATTCACACTATCTCTCATGAGCTATTGAGTCTAAGAATGACTTTGCCTTCGCACTCCTTGTGTGGGCACTATGCACTCCTTGAACCAATATTTCAGAAGAGAAACAATTGAAACTTACAAAACATCAAAGTTCCATTCATTCAACCATGAAATACACACACATGCATATAAACACAAAAAAATAGATAACATAACATTACCTAAATAACTCAAAGATAAGCAAACTCAGACATTTGAAAGAAAATTTTCTTTGTTATATTCCTTCAGCAAAACATTTACAAGAGTTCCAACAGCTCTCAGCAAAATAACAACAACTCTCTACAACTCTTATCAACAATAATCACAATAACCTCAACAACCTCTTTTGGGCATAGACTACATGTATTTATACATGAGGGGGCTTCTTGAGCCTTCCCTCTAGACTATATTAGTGCTTTCATATCACAATTAAGCGTCCTACCACTAAGGCTTATTACAATAAATGAGATATTACAATCTAGATATGAGTCTATGCTCAAAATATGTACAATCCTATAGGTAATTAAAGCAATCACAATTTCATGGAGCTCATACAACGGCTCAAGCTTCGAGATCTTATGATATCTTTAATTACAATACTTTCAAAATATTAAAGTGACGCACTCTCCTTGGAATCCAAAATAGTTTGAATGTGTGTGTTGGATGTCGAGTTATCCTCCACTTGACTTCATTGAATGTTGATGGCGATGCTCCTGCATCATTTCTTGGTGATCGTGGATATGGTTTCATTGATGTTGAGTATCAGTGACAGTGAAAGGTTGATGTGACAGGTTGAAAATGATAGATTGGATACAGTGACAGATTGACAGTGACAAGTTGATAGTGACAGGTTGATAGATTGAGAGTGATAGATTGATCAATTGAGAAGTAGTGTTCCCACATAGGTATCAGTTGGGAGTTACACATGCAAAAGTTTATGATTGTATTCCAAGCATGTATTCTGATAGGGATATCTTTAGTACAGGTTGCTCCATACATGGAGAGGTTGATTTCTAGATAGAGAAGACTAGTGGACACATTTGATTTAGTTTGAATAAACGAGAATATGTGATGATCAATTGCAGTTGTGAAGCCTTCATGATAGTACAATGATAGATGGGTCAACATTGTGGATAGTTGAGTAGCAAAGGTATCGAAATAGATGGATATTTAGAAGGTACATAAAACATGGGTTAGAGAAGATGCATAGCAGTGTATCAATGGAATCGGTTGAAATCAGTTGGTCACAAAAAGGAAAGCAGTGAAAGGCACAACAAAATAGGGAAAGTGAAACCTTCAGCAGTGGTTATATCATCAGAGGGGCATTGTTGAACAATATGGTCATGAAAGATCATTTAAATTCAAGACATTTTGAATTCTTCTTATATATATCAGTGAGTTACAAGAGGAAGCACCAATGGACAATTAGCAAGCACTAGAATAGAGGAAAGAAAACACTTACAGGTATCCCGATATTTGATCTACACGACATCTTGCAGAGAAGTCAAGAGAAGAGAAATGATCAAGAGATTCATAAAGGAAGATCAGTTGCATACATACAGGGGGAGACATACCGATAGAGGGAGTTATCCTTTTTCCCATGATGTCAAAGGGAGAGAAAAAGAAATATTATAAGAGTAAAATTTAAGTGCATGTAGTCAAAGAAGTTATACTTTCAACGAGAGTCACTCTTTGTTATCAAAAGAGAATAATAACTTGGAGAGGAACATGAGGATATAAACATGTCAAAATAAAGAACAAAGGCATGGAAACAGAGAGAGAGAGAGAGAGAGAGAGAGAGAGAGAGAGAACAGATGCATGAAGAAAGGGGGAGAAGCTCCAAGGAGAGAGACCCTTTGCCATTGATGTCAAAGGGGGAGAGTGAGAAACATTGATGATGAGAAATGGTCATAGAGGGAGCATGAGTATTGAAGAATCAATATTGCCATCGATGTTTCCATAAATGTTGGCGTTTCCATCAATCCCAAAGGGGGAGATTGTTGGACAATTGGTTGTCATTGATGTGAACCCTTGGAGAATTATGGAAGACCTAGATATGTGGTTGAGATTGATGGAGTCAACAGATGTGATGGGAGCATTTGATGAAGTCTACATGAAGACTCGTAGGTGTGGTTATGGTATCAAAAGTTGTTTTAGGACTATGAACATGAAGGACAATGTAAATTCAAGTAAGACACTCATGGATGGATAATCCTCATCATGTTGTTTCCGGTGATAGGTGGTACGCCATGTGGTTCCTCGCGGTTGAGGAGTTATGAGGTCATGAAGTTGGAAGCCCCAAAGATGGGTTAAGAAGCCCATAATTGGTTTCAATTCATTAATGAAAGGGTAAAGTGGTTGTAACAAGAAATTTCAATAATCCCTAAAGTTAAGGAAAGAGGTTACTTAGAAAAAGTATATATACAACTCAAAAAGTCACTCATAAGTACATTCACACACACATTCTATTGAATATCTTCTATGTGAGTAATTGATACTTATATGAGGTAACCAAGGATATATGAGGTGAATTTCAAATGGAAAATGAAGTGAAGAAAGCAAAAATTACAAGGGGTGATGAAGTCTTGTGAGGATGTGTTCTAAGGTATGTTATTTACAGGTCATCTTACCATTTTCGCTATAAATTTATTTATATAATGAATCAGATAGTGAAAATTGGAGGATATTGAGAAGACATATCAAGAGACATATGATATAAATTTCAACTTCTGGGTCGTTGCACTTTAGGAGATACACTCTATGGACAATAGGGTTTTTGGATAGTCCTCAAACTAGTCTCAAACATGTGTTCCGGGTAAAACAATCATAACTTCTTCATAGAGTATCCAAATTCAATGAGACCAAATTAATTGGATCTATTATAGTCCTTAGTATGTTGTGTAGTATTTTCAGATCTATATATTCAATATTCCATGCGTGGAATTCTTGTAACGACCCATCCGTTACGACATCAATGTAAGTGAGTACAGTAGTGGTAATTTTTTTTTTTGAAACATCAATAGTTAGAACAAGTGATACGCGAAAACAACATACATCATTATTTACACATTCTATTATCATCTACATCATTACACACCAAGAATCAATTACAACATCATGATATTAATAGATCTATTACATCACATCATGATAACAAAGATGTATATACGCCCAACCTACCCTGCAAGGTTAGGGCCTCCAAGACACATAATAAACGCTCAAGTCCAGGATTCATCCGATTGATTTTGACCATTTCAGGTCTCAGGACTAGCGATTGTTCTGAAGAACATGGAGATATATTCCCATAACCAAATCAAATCTAGACTTGGGACTAAAGTGACAGTAATATTTTGATCATAATGCAAATTAAACATTCAAGTACTCATTATTTTAGACAAGGTTTCATTCCTTTAACATTTCAAGAAACAAAATATTTCATCATCTAGATAATACGCCTTCTCGTCATGAATAACATCATCTAATTAATATCCACAATTAATAATTAATATTCACCATTATACCATCATATAATCAATATTCACTACGTAAACAAAAGTACCAACCCTATAAGATTACAAATCCAATATTGTGCATTGTCTAGATAAAATAATCTACTACTTAAAGATACCACATAAATTTATATTCATTATTTAACAATTTTTTTCGATTAACGAATATGAATAAAACAACAATTTATTAGCTATCTAACTAGAGTACCACAAGAGTTTATATGTATGACCTATAATAATTTCCAATAATCAATCCTACCATGCGATCAAATTGAAAGTTACATCATGCCAATTAACTTAATTACAAGCTCAAACCTCATTCAATAAAGCGTTCTAGTAAAAGGAGTCTTTGGAACTAAGTAAAGAGTTTACCACTAAGAAAAGAATTAATAATCAAATAATCGTAAATTCAAGATCTTCACAATAGAGTTATAATATTACTTTAGGATTAATAGAATGTTATTCTAGTTTAAGATGGATATAATTACAAGCTATTATTTACCTATGATGGGTAATATATCAATGTCTAACAAGGAGTTAACAATTGGAGTTTCGAATTAGAAATACAAGTGTAAGATTCCATACTCATGTTCTAACAACGCTTCTTCGCTACTCAACGATGACCAAAGGGTTCTTACCTGAATGTAAAGTAGCATTCAACACACAAATTGTGATAAGGTAAATCGAGACCCGAAGGTAAGGAGAGCTTGGTGAATGGTAATTAAAACTACCATTCCAAAAACTCGTGCACTTGGAAGAACTCATTCAGGTCTGGTGAAAGACTATCAGTGTTATGAAGATACAATTAAAGATTAAACAAACAAACACAGTACGAAGAATAGAAGTCAACTATATCCACGATATCGCTTCACACTAGAAATATCCGATGGAGTTAGGGTTTCTCTACAACCATATGGAGGTTAACTAAACGTTAAATTAACCGAGAGGCTAGTGAGATAGGCAGTGGATCTAGGCCTTAGATAACACACAACTCTTGTTATTTATATACAACTACTCACAAGAGTAAGGGAGTGAACAATTTTATTAAAATTGATTATGAGAATTACATAACAGAGGCATTATAACTTGAATTCTCAGAAATGCATTATATAATCGACGATCATAATAATTCACACTTATGAATTCAAAATACCCAACGAAATGCACTCCTCAAATTTCGGATCATTGTTTAGTTTGCAACAACCCCATTTATTTAAAATTCAAAACTGCAATACGTTTTTGATTGACAATATAAAAATAAAACAATTTAAATTGTTGGTGGATCCAAACTATTGGTTTCCAGAACCCACTAGAGAAATAACGATCTTATGGAATATCAACCTCAATTAATTTAAGCAACAATTAACAATTCCATAATCAGATTCTAAATTTAACGACCATACAAACACAATCGAAATTGTAATTTTGTTTACAATGACAACGAAAACCTTAAATTCGGTGGTGAAATGAACTTTAATAATCCAAAGTAATACTGATCGGAACTTCGGTTGAATATACAAAGATCCAATGAATTATATTTAAAAAAATTCTTCCACCTCCAATACAACACACAATGACAACACATAAATCGAAATTCCTAAACTGCAATGGATTTGCACCCTTCTGGGCATGTCAAATTGAAAGAAAAAAAAAAAACAATCACAGTCTGTTGCGACGCAACAATAGTATTCTAGAATCGTAATATATATTCCAAGCAAATTTTAACTTCGAATTTTGTTTTAAGGATTCCAACGCATCAATGATTTAACTTTTCGAAAAGGTTTTAATCTTGGCAGTGACCATTGCAAATTTCTAGTTTCCAGAATTAAAACATGATACCCAATCAAAGAAATTTTAAATTTCAAATCGACATTTAAACTATTGATTTAAAATACCATATGAATATTGGTTCAAACTAACAATAGAACATACAAAATCATTTGAAATTCCCATTCGGAATTGTAAAAAAAAATCAGCGATAAATGAATCCTCTAAGGATTAGATGTATCATTTAGTTGGTAGCAACACGAAAAATTTGGCTTCAAGAAATTTTAATTAAATTATGCAACTGCTTTAACCATTTTAATCTACAATTTTATCATACTACAATATAATTCAAAATAAAGTATCAGAACTAGTGAAGACTTTGAGTTGGTGGTGTCCTTCAAGACTTGCGCCCCTTTAGTACTCCATCTTGCTAATCACTGAAACTTCATCGGTACCTCCCAGCCAATGATAGGGGTACTCTTCTTCCCCATTATCCCCTCGAGCCGCAAAGGGGCCACACACAAGAAACCAACAAACAATAGCTCCAAAGCTTGCCTTGCAAGGAAGAGCTTCCACTCTTTCTTCAAGCTTGGTATCCCAACTCTCACAAGTAAAACACAATCCACAAAATTTTGGCAGCATAACATTACCAACTAAAAGAGAGATCCATTTCCTTTATACCATAGCTATTTTATAGAAGAATCCTCAATGACACATGTCCTCATGCACAATTAATTATCTTTTTAATTAATTTAATTACGATTATTTACCAACACACTTGTCACACTCTCCCCAAGTTGCACAAGTAATTACCATTTTTATTTTACTTAAAAAGACAATTTCCCTCACATTCCCCAATGTGTTCCTATTTTCTCTCTTAGTTGCCCCTTTGTTCCCCAAATTTTCATTTAATGAGTGTCTCCTAACTAGATCTTAGTTAGAGTTGGATTATGAGTCTTCTTCTAGTTAGACTAGTAATAGGTTGACTCAAGATTTTATTCCTTGTGTACTCTTGTTCTCTCATATTATTATTTCTTCTATTTTAAAAATCCATTTTATTAATTTCATGCACACATGTGCATTTTATTTTAACCTTTAAATTTTATTCCTCTTTTCTCCCAGAGTTTTATTATATTCTCAAATATTTTAACTTATGTCATAATTCATTTAGTCCTTTATTTAAATTTAGACTTAGAATTAGGCTTAGACTTTTGTTAGGATTTATATTTAATAATCTATTGTTTAATTAAATATTTTATTCTAACAAGGTCCAATCATTTCAATGTTTTCTAGGCCAGCTAGATTTATTGACTCAAGTTTTAATAACACGATGTGCCCTTCAAGACACACCTTCGTGCTCCAAGGGTGCCACTTTCCTTAGACTGGTTTTGGAAGTTTGTATAACCCTTGGAGTCAACACTCCATTCTATTGACCTTGTGAGAGACTAAGGGCTTCTAAGGAATAAGGGTTCCGCACCCCTTATAAATCTTCATGAGAAACTGTCTTAGTCCACTCTCACGACATCGTGGACCTATCGAACGAGGTAATTGTTAACCTACATCTCAGAACACGACGAGAGTGTTAGTAGGTTGTGACAGGGGCACTGCCACATCTCTCCCTCAATGTCTGGTTTCCGTGCATGGCCCCTTTACTTCTTATGTGAGTTGGATTAGCAAGCATCGTCAAGCCTACATCCACTGAAAAAAATAGTGTCAATCATCCATATACATAAATCATACTGAAATCAATCATATGTCACATGTGCATAAAAGGAAATACTCAAACAAATACAATCCACTCAAGACAACTCGTCAATAACATCTCCCAATACATATACTTCAAAATAACAATAAGTCACAATACATCATCATCATGTATAACCCATAATTGAAACGAAATCATAATATACTATAACCAGATCACTTGCACGCAAGTGTCCTCAAAGAATATGTCAATAAAAATGTGCTCAGTAGAGAGGGATGTTACATACACCCCTCTTGTTTTAAACTTCATCTAGAAGTTTGTACAATATATAAATGTAAGTAAACAAACATATCATACATAGATCTACATATCTAATCTATCAAACAAGTAAGGAAACTGTTGACACATCTCATATGTGTCCTCCCATGTAGTCAAGTGTGGACTATAGTTGTCCCACTGGAATTTGACTTGATCGACTATTAGACGTCATAGTTTTCAAATGTGATGGTCCAAAATGAGGATCGACTCCACCATGAGAGAACCCTCACCCAACACCTATAAATAACTCATGTCAATCACATGTGACAGATCAGAAACATAATGTCGCAAAATAGATACATGAAAAACATCGTGCATACGCATGAAAGAATCAGGCAAGGCTAGTCGATAAGCCACGGGTCCTTTCTTTTCCACAATCTCGAAAGGTCCCACAAACCTAGGAGAGAGTTTAGCACCATTTCCAAACTTGATTGAACTCTTCTGCGGTTTTACCCACAAGAAAAATATGTCGCCAACTTCATAATTGTGGTCAATGCGATGCACATCAACATAAATCTTCTTTAATCCTTTGACTTATCAATTGCATCTTTTCTTCCATTTCTTGGATCACTTTCAGTCCCACCATGACCCTATCCTCAAGTCGATCCCAACTCAACGACATCTGACATGGTCTCCCGTAGAGAAACTCAAACGGTTCCATCTTAATAGTACTCTGGTAGCTGTTGTTGTATGCAAACTCTACCAATGGCAAGAAGTATTCCCAATGTTTTTGTTGGTCCATTACATACATACACAACATTTCCTCCAAAATCTGGTTCGTTCTTTCTGTTTTTCCATTTATCTTTGGGTGATATTTTGTACTAAAATTCAGTTGTGTTCCCAAGGCCTCTTAGAAACTGGTCCAAAAACGTCATGTAAACATCGTTCCTCGATCATATATGATCCTTCTTGGTACACCATGTAACCTCACAATCTTGTTGACAAATACTCTAGCTATATCTGGCACTTGATACGTCGTACGCACTGGAATAAAGTGTGCACTCTTCGTAAGAGTGTCAACTACCATGAAAATCAAATCGTGTCTCCTTGCCGTCAATGGCAATCTGACAATAAAATCCATCAAAATGACCTCCCATTTCGATTCAAGAATATCATGTGACTGTAACAATCATGTTGGATGTCTATGTTCAACCTTCACTTGCTGACATTCTAGACATCTCACCATGTAATTAACTATGTTCTCTTTCATTCCATTCCATAAGAATAAAGGCTTAAGGTCTTCCTTCATCTTTGTGACTCCCGGATGAGCCATGTAAATTGTTTGATGAGCTTCTCTTAGGATCAAACTTCTCAATTCGTCGTTAGGCAGTACATAAATTATGTTGTTAAATCTTAACAATCTGTCGTTGTCTAATGAATAACCTTCAAACTTTGGTACCATCATGGTATCTTGCCCAATATTATCCTTAACGTCTTTGTACCAGTCATCGTCAAACTGTAGAGCTAGAATTTTTCTTGAAGATTCGTCTTAAGAGGTATTACCAAGAATATGTGTAGTCTCTGACTCAAC
>ML788559.1:156628-169483 GCA_009831015.1 Picea engelmannii | reverse complement strand
GGTATTGTATATGCATGTGCATTGTCCTTCATGTCCAAATACCTTTATCAATCTTGCGGTCCAAAACCCATGACTAGGGTTGACATCAATGACAACAACCATTCTTCCAACACTACTTTCCCTGGATCCACAACGATACCTTCTGTAGATATGATATGTCCCAAATAATGAATCTTCGATTGGTAAAAGAACATTTCGATAGTTTCCCATACAATTTGTTTTCTCTAAGACACTGTAGGACCAATCTCCAGTGTTTGTCATGCTCTTCTCTCATCCAAGAATATATTAGTATGTCATCAATAAATACTTGAAAAACCTTATCCAAGTATTCACGGAACACCCCATTCATCAAACTCATGAATACTCCTGAGGCATTTGTTAGTCCAAAAAGTAAAACAATAAACTCATAGTGTATGAATCTCGTATTAAATGTGGTCTTAGGGATATCTTCTTCCTTAATCCATAATTGATGATATCTCGATCTCAAGTCAATATTTGAAAATATCGTTGTTCCTTTCATCTGATCAAACAAATCGTCTATCCATGGAAACATATATTGGTTCTTGATCGGTGCTTTGTTCAATTGACGATATTCAATACAAAGCCTCCATGACCCATCCTTCTTTCTAACAAAATCACTGGCACACCCCACAACGATACGCTCAGACGTATGAGTCCTAAATCCAACAAGTCCTTCAATTGCATTTTCAACTCTTTCAATTTAGGTGTTGACATCCGGTAAGGCATTCTTGCTATCGGTTTAGTTCTAGGTTTCAAGTCTATTGTAAACTCCAACCCTCTTTCGGGAGGTAAACCTGGTAATTCTTTAGGAAAGATGTTAACAAACTCTTGTACTACAGGAAGGTTTTCTAATCCTTCTGCCTTTCCCTTTTCGTATAGCACTAAGATTGCATACAACTTCCATCGCTTGTGCATACTCTTCTGCAATTGTAGGGAAGAAATAAACCTCAATGACACTCCCTGGTTTCTTCCTACAATCACTCTACTCTATCCCAAATCATCCGTCAAACTTAATTGTTTTGTCTTACAGTTAAGTATCGCATCATGCTATTCCAACCAGTCCATGCCTATCACTATGTCATAATATCATAAGATTGTGACGTATAGGTTGGCCTTCGTTATAAAATCTCCCAAGTTAATGTTACAGTCTATAACCTTTCCTCCAACTTTTTGTTTGGCACCAGATGCCATTTCTACATATTTGAACTCGTCCTGCTCTACTACCATTACCTTAATTATATTTAGCATTGCACTAGAAATAACTCTCTTTGTAGCACCTGGATCTATCAAAATAATAACATTTTGATTAACGATCGTACCTGACGTCTCAAGCATAGTGGACTCGTGCTCGGCCTGGCGGTCATTCACCGTTGCATGTATCATGTGGGCCTTGTCCAAATCTCTAACAGTAGTGGGTCCTGATGATATGGTCGCCTTGGCCTTCTCAATCGGACAATCTCACTGGTAATGTGGCTCCCCATATGTCCAATATTTTGTCTTCAGTCCAGTGCTCTTGGTCCCCGAAGTAGAAATTGTTGGCCTAGTCATTTGTGTTCCTCGTCTGTTCTACTGAATAGGCCTAAAATGTTGTTGTTGCTATTGTGGTCCTCTATAATGAGTCCTCTGATGAGGATTCTTTCATCTCGGTGTCGAGAACATAGGTCCTATGAGCGTATCTCGTTGCCCAGATGTCTATTTGGTTGGTGTATGAAGCTACTGCGCTCTTGATGCCATTTGTCCAGTAGGTCTAGAATGAGTCCTGCTCTGACCTCCACTATTCAGTTCTTCCTCGGCTATGAGGGCCTTCTGAACTGCATTGTGCAACGTCTAAGGAATTAGGATCCTCAACTTCACACAAATGTTGAAGTTAAGGTCAAACACAAACTTGTTGACCTTCAACTTCTCTATGTTCAGATGTGGAGCATACCTAAGTAGCTCCATGAACCTGGCCTCATAATCCGACACTGTATGACCACCCTGTCGTAAGTCGTTGAACTCATTAAGCTGGCATTCAATGAATTCCTCGGACAAATACCTCTCCCGAAACTATTCCTCGAACAACTCCCATGACACATCTTCGACGACCATGTTTAGTTGAGGTAGGAGTGTCTTCCACCATAGAATATCACTCCCTTTTATTTGGAAGACCGTCATACAAACCTTCATGTTAGAGGTGTAATCATGAAGTGTGAAGCACATCAACATGTTCTACAACCATGCCTCGATGGCTAAGTCATCCGGTGCACCCCAGAACTTGGGAAAATTCACATTCTCGAGTTGTCTTTGTATAATACTACTACCAAATAGAGCGCGTTGTGAACCCTCATTGGGCACAGATGCTCTACCCTCGTCTCAATCTAGGCAGTTAATCAACGCCTCTGACATCCTCTGGAAGGATCTCATCATACCTACCACATCTCTCACAACAACCTACTCCTGCTCAGTAGTCTACTCATCTCCCTGAGGGTTATATCCCTCGGGTGTGGATACTATCGAAGGTGTCACACCTCTTCCTCCAGCACCATGTTGTCTACTTCCCCTGCATCCTCTAACTATAATTACCTACATGGGAAAATTTCACAATTAATTATCAATACATCTTTATCATTTAGTCAACACAGTGGAAGGCGTAATGGTCCAATGTCGCAAGGTTGAACCTGCTCTGATACCATATGTAACGAACCCTTCGTTATGACATCAATGTAAGTGAGTACAGTAGTGGTAATTTGTTTTTTTTTGAAACATCAACAGTTAAAACGAGTGATACGAGACAATAACATACATCAGTATTTACACGTTCTATTATCATCTACATCATTAGAAACAATAATCAATTACAACATCATGATATTGATAGATATATTATATCACATCACGATAACAAAGATGTCTATCGACCCAACCTACCCTGCAAGGTAAGGACCTCCAAGACACATAATCAACGCTCAAGTCCAGGATTCATCCGATTAATTTTGACCATTTAAGGTCTTAGGACTGGCAACTGTTCTGAAGAACATGGAGATATATATTCCTATAACCAAATCAAATCTAGACTCGGGACTAAAGTGACAGTAAGATTTTGATCATAACGCAAATTAAACATTCGAGTACTCATTATTTTAGACAAGGTTTCCTTCGTTTAACATTTCAAGAAACACAATATTTCATCATCTAGATAATATGCCTTCTCGTCATGAATAACATCATCTAATTAATATCCACCATTAATAATTAATGTTCACCATTAATAATTAATATTCACCATTATACGATCACATAATTAATATTCACTACCTAAACAAAAGTATCAACCCTATAAGATTACAAATCCAATATTTTTCACTATCTAGATAAAATAATCTACTACTTAAAGATACCACATAAATTTATATTCATTATTTAACAATTTTCTTCCATTGACGAATATGAATAAAACAACAATTTATTCACTATCTAACTAGAGTACCACAAGAGTTTATATGTATGACCTATAATAATTTCCAATAATCAATCCTACCATATGAGCAAATTGAAAGGTACAACATGCCAATTAACTTAATTACAAGCTCAAACCTCATTCAACAAAGTGTTCTAGTAAAAGGAGTCTTTGGAACTAAGTAAAGAGTTTACCACTAGGAAAATAATTAATAATCAAATAATTGTAAATTCAAGATCTTCACAATGGAGTTATAATACAACTTTAGGATTAATAGAATGTTATTCTAGTTCAAGATGGATATAATTACAAGTTATTTTTTACCTGCGATGGGTTATATATTAATTTCTAACAAGGAGTTGACAATTGGAGTTTCGAATTAGAAATACAAGTGTAAGATTCCATACTTGCGTTCTAACAACGCTTCTTCGTCACTCAACGATGACCAAAGGGTTCTTACCCAGATGGAAAGTAGATTTCGACACATAGATTGGGATAAGGTAAATCGAGTCCAAAGGTAAGGAGAGTTTCGTGAATGGTAATTAAAAACTGCAATTCCCAAAACTTCTGCACTTGGAAGAACTCACTCAGGTCTGGTGAAAGACTATCAGTGTTACGGAGATACAATTAAAGACTAACCAAACAAACACAGTATGAAGAACATAAGTAAACGATATCCACGATATCGCTTCACACCAGAAATATCAAATGGAATTATGGTTCCGCTACAACCATCTGGAGGTTAACTAAACGATAAATTAACCGAGAGGCTAGTGAGATCTGCAGTGGATGTAGGTCTTAGATAACACAAAACTCTTGTTATTTATATACAACTACTCACAGGAGCAAAGGAGTGAACGGTTTTATTAAACTTGATTACGAGAATTCAATAACAGAGGCATTTTAACTTTAATTCTTAGAAATTCATTAAATAATCGGTGATCATAATAATTCGCACTCAGGAATTCAAAATACACAACGAAATGCCTTCCTAAAATTTTGGATTGTTGTTTAGTTTGCAATGACCCCATTTTTTAAAAATTTGAAACCGCAATACGTTTTTCATTGATAACATAAAAATAAAACAACTTAAATTGTTGGCGGATCCAAACTATTGGTTTCCAGAACCCACTAGAGAAATAACGATCTTATGGAAGATCAACCTCAATTAATTTAAGCAACAATTAACAATTACATAATCGGATTCTAATTTTAACGACCATACAAACACAATCAGAATTGTAATTTCATTTACAATGAAAACGAAAAACTTAAATTCGGTGGTGCAATGACCTTCGAAAATCCAATGTAATACTGATCGAAACTTCGGTTAAATATACATAGATCCAACGAATTATATTTAAAAAAAAAACTTGCACCTCCAATACAACACAATGACCACACATAAATCAAAAGTCTTGAACTGCAATGGATTCGCACCCTTCTGGGCATGTCAAATTGAAAGAAAAAAAAAAAAATCACAGTCTGATGTGACGCAACAACAATATTTCAGAATCGTAATATATATTCCAAGCAAATTTCAACTTTGAATTTTGTTTTAAGGATTCCAACACATCAATGATTTAACTTTTCGAAAAGTTTTAATCTTGGCAGTGACCATTGCAAATTTCTAGTTTCCAAAATTAAAACATGATACCCAATCAAAGAAATTCTAAATTTTGAATCAACATTTAAACTATTGATTTAAAATACCATATGAATATTGATTCAAACTAACAATAGAATTTACAAAATCATTCGAAATTCCCATTCAAAATTGCAATCAACTTTTAGCGATAAACAAATCCTCTAAGGATTAGATCTATCATTTAGTTGGTAGAAACACAAAAAGTTTGGCCTCAAGAAATTTTAATTAAATTCTGCAGCTGATTTAACCATTTTAATATACAATTTTATCATACTACATATAATTCAAAATAAAATATCGGAACCAATGAAGTCTTCGAGTTGATGGTGTCCTTCAAGACTTGCGCTCCTTGAGTACTTCATCTTTCTAATCACCAAAACTTCATCGATACCTCCCATCCAATGCTAGGGGTATTCTTCTTCCCCCTTATCCCCCGCCCCCACCCCCCTGCCCCTCGAGCCACAAAGAAGCCACACACAAGAAACCAACAAACAATATCTCCAAGGCTTGCCTTGTAAGAAAGAGCTTCTACTCTTTCTTCAAGCTTGGTATCCCAACTCTCACAAGTAAAACACAATCCACAAAATTTTGGCAGCATAACATTACCAAGTAAAAGAGAGATCCATTCCCCTTCTACCACATTTGTTTTATAGAAAAATCCCCAATGACACATGTCCTCATGCACAATTAATTATATTTTTAATTAATTTAATTAATATTATTCACCCACACACTTGTCACACTCTCCCCAAGTTGCACAACTAATTACCATTTTTATTTTACTTAAAAAGCCAATTTCCCTCACATTCCCCAATGCATTCCAATTTTTGCTCTTAGTTGTCCCTTTGTTCCCCAAATTTTCATTTACTGAGTGTCTCCTAACTAGATCTTAGTTAGAGTTGGATTATGAGTCTTCTTCTAGTTAGACTAGTGGTAGGTTGACTCAAGATTCTATTCCATGTGTACTCTTATTCTCTCATATTATTATTTCTTCTATTTGAAAAATCCATTTTATTAATTTCATGCACACATGTGCATTTTATTTTAACCTTTAAATTTTATTCCTCTTCTTTCCTAGAGTTTTATTATATTCTCAAATATTTTAATTTATGTCATAATTCATTGAGTCGTTTATTTAAATTTATACTTAGACTTAAGATTAGACTTTTGTTAGGCTTTATATTTAATAATTTACTATTTAATTAAATATTTTATTCTAACAAGGTCCAATCATTTCAATGTTTTCTAAGATAGTTAGATTTATTGACTCAAGTTTTAATTGTTGGATTACTGAGAGGGGGGGTGAATTAGTAATAGAGAAATATAATATTTTTTCACCATAAAATGCAAGTGTTATATCAATGTAGCATTATCATCCAATAGTTGCAGAGTAAATTAACAATGAACAAATGATCAATCACACACATACACAGTACACTCGTTTTTTACGTGGAAACTCAAAGCGGGATAAAACCACATAATGTTTTTTCTTATATGTATTTAAGAATTACATTCATTAGAAGCACCAACTTCCTTTTTTTTCCAGCTGCAACTAGAAGGAGGCTCTAACCCCTTAGTTTCTCAGGTTATAACCTGAGGGAAGCTCCAACTCCCCAATTCTCTGGCTACAACCAGAAGGAGGCTACAACCCCCTATATTCTTCGGCTACAACCATAAGGTGGCTACAACCACATGTCCTTTCCCCGTCCAACCGCCCTAGTATATAAGTAGAATGATGGAACCACTGTCACACTATCACTGTGAGATATATTGTTGTAAACCTGTACCAATCAACCTGCACCAAACAACCTATACCAATAACTTGAACCATGCATCAACCTATACTCAACATGTACCACAAACAAGTGCATCAACCATGCATCAACCTGTACTCAACTTGTACCATTAAAAATTGCATCAACCATTCACCAACCCGTACCAAACAACCTGTAATCAACCTGTACCATAAACAAGTGCATCAACCATGCACCAATATGTACCTCAACTTGTACCATGAATAAGGGCATCAACCATGCATCAAACATGTACGAATAACCTGTCACAGCAACCTTTCCAAACAACCTATCACAACAACCTGTCTCATCAATCTTATCAACCAAATCAGATCTACTCACTAAGATCAATCACAAGGTCAACTCTCAAAGATGTGCATCAACCAAGAATAATGCAACAACTCATAATCATCACCAAGATCAATATGTGCTTCTAATAATATACCAATACAAGTATGATACATCATCCATAAACCATGTGTCAACAATACTACGCCACAAAACCTATTTTCCACGGAGTGTAACTCCAAAAATACAATGAACCACAAGATGAAAGTCATACCATAGCTGCTTGGATATGTTTCTTCAATGGCCTCCCAATTTCACAGTCTGAATCATTCTAGAAAAAAATGTTATTGCAAAAATGGTGAGATGACCTGTAAATAACATACCTTAGAAAGAATCATCAAAAGAATTTGTCCTCCCTTGAATTTCGGTCTTCTTTACTTCACCTTCCCTCTGAAATTCAGCTTAGATATCCTTTGGTTACCTCAGTCACCTATAGATATTCAATATGCTCAAGTGTTATTAAAATGAGAGAGCCTTGCCTCTTATTTATACTTTCATGTATCTTCCTCAATGGGTTACCTTTTAACCATCTTAACCCAATTTATTTATTTTAGGGCTAACCCACTTCTAACCACTTTCCATAATTAGAAAGTTCTCCATTTACTTTATTACTTAAATAATCCTCCTTGACTTTGTCACTTCACTTTATTCTTTAAATAATCCTCTTTGACTTTGTCACTTCACTTTATTATTTAAATAATCTTTTTTTACTTTATCACTTCACTTTTTTATTTAAATAATTTCTTCTTTGCAAGCACTTTGAATTCTTTGACCTTTTGGGGCTTCAAGCCAACATATGAGAGTCCTCCAAATTCGTAAGGCCATAACTCTCAAACCGTGAGGAGTTATGTGGCGTTCCACATACCACCAAAAATGGCATGACATGTACTATCCATCTAGAATAGTCTTACCTACAAATATATCAAAACTCATACCATTATACATCAAACAAACTTGGGTTTATTACTCAAACCTGGGTTCTCCAGCTTCACATGGCCATAACTCTCTAACCATGAGGAGTTATGTGATGTTCCACATACTACCAAAAATTTCATGACATGTACTACCCATATCAAATAGTCTTACCTTCAAATATATTAAAACTCATACCATTATACATCAAACAAACTTGGGTCCATTACCCAAATCTTTGTGCTACTGGACTTTCTCCAAGTGTTGACATCAATCACTAAGGGTTGACATCAATATACAATATCACTCTCCAATGGTTGACATCAATGACAACCAACAATCCATACCAACTATCCATCAACCTAAGCCAATTGTTTGACAATCTCCACCTTTGGCATTGATGGCAACACCAACATTGATGGGAACACTTAGTCATGATAACATTCATGCTTATACTCATCATCAATGTTTCTATGTCTCCCCCTTTGACATCAATGGAAAAGGGTATCTCACTTTGGGGTTGCTCCCCTTGACTGAACTCTCCTTGGGTTGCTCCCCTGTCTACATGCCTTTGTGCTCTCTCTCCAATAATTTATATCCTGCATCTGATAAATATCCCCCCCTTTGTCATCAATGGCAAAAGTATCTTTCCATCTGGGGTTCCTCCCCCTAATTGAAATTTCCTTGGGGATACTCCCCCTGACTAAACTCTTCCTGAAAATGATTTCCCAACCTAAATTGTCCTATTTATGGTGTTTCCTCGTGTACATCTAAGACATATAAGATAAGCATTCAAAAGAATTCATTTTGGATTAGAAATTACTCCTAGTCTCTGGCAAAGATATTCAAAGGCTTCTCGTGGAAGAGTTTTTGTAAATATTTATGCCACTTGTTCTTTTGTGCCCACATATTCAACTCTGATGTTCTTCTCTGCAATCTGTTCCCGTAGAAAGTGATACTTGATTGGAATGTGATTCGTCTTGGAGTGCATCACCGGGTTATTTGAGATACTGATGGAACTTGTATTATCACAATAGATTGGAATGGGCTCATCATACTTAACCTGTATATCTGTCAGAGTTTGTTTCATCCATAGAACCTGTGTACAACATGTTGTTGTTGCAATATACTCTGCCTCGCCTGTAGATAAGGATATTGATGATTGTTTCTTGCTTAACCATGATACTAAACATTCACCCAAATAGAACGTTGCCCCACTGGTGCTTCGTCGGTCATCAATGCAACCTACCCAATCTGCATCTGTGTACGCAATAAGTGATAGATCCTTTCCTTTTCAATACCATAATCCAAACTCTTATGTTCCTTTGAGATATTTGAAAATCCTCTTCATTGCTAATACATGTGATTTCTTTGGTGCTGCTTGAAATCGTGCCACGTGTCCAATTGCATGCATGACATCTGGTCTGCATGATGTCACATATAGTAAGCTACCAATCATTGACTTGTATTGCCTCTGGTCTATAGACTTTGAATCGTCATCTTTGCTCAACTTGCAACTGGTTTGCATAGGAGTGGTAACTAGTTTGCAATCTTTCATTCCAAACTTCTTTAGCATTTCTCTGATATACTTAGTTTGAGAAATAAAAATTCCTTGGTTTCTTTGACATATCTGAAGACCCAAAAATAAAGATAGTTCTCCAAGTAATGACATTTCAAATTCATTATGCATATCCTTTGCAAATTTCTGGCTTAACCTGTCATTAGTACTTCCAAAACAATATCATCAACATAAATTTCAATTAATAAAATACTACTTTGCATTACCTTGATGTAGAGGTTGTTGTCTGCGCTTCCTTTCCATAGTTCGTATGGAATTTTGTCATTGTTGTTTCTGAGCATTACTCTGTTTTGAATGTGAAGTGTTGTGTGCACTGCATGTGTCTAAAAAATATCTGTCAATTTGGAATCCATTAGCATTGTTCGAGCCATTTCCTGTGTAATTATCATCCATTATGATAATGTTCCTTTGTCTGTGAACAACTCTCTAAACCAATCTCTGAATCCATGATCTCGTCCACTTTCATATATTTGTCCAAACCTGCTAATTATTCTTACAAATCCATCTCTGTCCATACTTTCCAAGACTCTACTTGTGCAATTTTCCATAATGCTGATCCATTTATCACTATACTATCATGAAGTCTTGATTAATCTATCAAACTGTACTTTTGCTAACTGATTTCTCTCGATCTATCTTCTCAAACTCTGCAAGCTGCTTGAAGGATGGTTCTTTGGTCTGTCACAACTATCGCATAGACTCCCCCTGTCTAATATTCATATTACCTGGGAGTCTGTAAGTCGGATGGCTCAGAACAATTCCTACTCTAATGTGTATTCATCATCATCTTCATTGGTAGATTCATCATCTCTCTGAGCTCTAACTTCTTTCTTTCTGTTTATGGATTCATCTTTCACTACAATACCTGAAAGTACAATCTCTTGAACCTGTTCCTTATTTACTTCTCCTTCTTTTCTTTCATTTATTTTCCAAACTTTTCTATATCTAATATTCTTCTTTTTCTCTATAGATTTTTCTTCATCTCGTTTTATTGCCAATCTTGCGATCTCTGGGACGAGGTCTTTGTTCACCTGTTCTTTCTGTTTTCTTATCCATACTTTCTTATATCTGATATCAATGTTCTCTTTCATGGAAGTATCAATCATGTTTCTACAATCACGAGCTATGTGTCCATAGTTATGACATTTGTAACATTCAATGTTACGTGGGGCCTCTTAGCACAATATTGGTTTATGCCTCAGCGTTGCATAAGTGGCGCTACCTAATATTTCACAGAGAATAGAATCTGCATTTCATTATTCATTTTGGCAAATGAATACAATTGTTATGGGATTTTTATTTTTGTTTTGGGGAAAATTGAAATTATATTGAGTTATTCCCAATATCCAAGTTCAAGCATCAAAGCACCCACAGATTTATGCTACCGAATTGCATGCAAAAACACAGTCGGGCGCTACCTACAGGCGCTGCATAATATTCTGGCAGAGGCTAAATTGTGTAGAGTTATTCTGTCAGTTTTGAGTCACTAATTTAAAACTTGGGTTATGAGCAGTTGAGGATGTATTTTTGAAAACTGAAGGAGGTTTTTGTTCATAACATTCCAATAACAAAAACCTCTCTCAGTTTTTCAAAATGCGTTTTGGTTTGAGAGATATTGAATCTTGAAATAGGTGCTGCGTACTCTGCACAGTGGCGCTGCGTACTAATTGTTAGAATATGAAATATGTGTTCTCTTTTTACCATTGACAATACCCTTGTCACCCAACCATAGGCTGAAGCCACCCTCCGAGCACCTTAACTTTGAAAAAGAATCACTCTGGAAGCAAACCCTAGGCTAGATAGCCAAACAAAGGGTAGCTCACCTTTCCCCAAGGATATCACATCACAAAGAGTTGATCAGATAGTCCAAATCCTAGACAAGAGATACTCCAAGTGTAACTGCTAGCTGCAGCAGCTGCAACGACAGCTCTCCTCCAAACCTGCGCAGAAACTGGGAAACTCCAGTGCGCACAAGATTGGGCACTGCAATTCTAAGACTATCTGCCAGAATGAGAATTGGCCTCCTGTATTTATACTAATTCTGGCTAACTGCCAAGGTTGACTTCTCATTCTGGGTATCTGTCTGTTCAGTATATAATATTATTTATGGTCGACTTCTTCTCTTAGAGGCTAATAACCTAATATAATATATCTTCTTGAGTCGACAAGTCTTCTAGGGTTATTAGCCAACTTATTAGGGTTTCTTCTTACTTCCCAGAGTATTCTATCCTTGTCAGGTTTACAAGTGGATGTAAATACCTCCCGCAACTACCATAATATCAACACTCCCTCCTAGCTAGGGAGGTATTACAGGTAATGGTTTTTTAGCACAAAACATACCATTCACCCGGTAGCATCAACATAGATATATAGACTAGATCATGAGCAACATCATCATCATCAGTTGCATCATCTCTCGAAACCATACTCTATCTGAGTAATCAGACATGATGCTCACTCCACAGAGTGATACACGAGCCATTCTTCTAATCTAAAAGAATAAATGTTCTGAACCATTTTCTGTCTGGAAAATCTATGTTCATCATTCATCTGGATGATAATTATTTCCAATAAACTGCTTGATAGTCTTCAAGGCAATCATAACAAAATAGAACACAACTGTGTCTATCCATAGTAGTACATAACTATAATCCAGTGGTACACTACCACACCAAGTAGAAAACAAGTACTTGATTAGTAACGTATAGTCACAAACAGTGGAACACATCCACCACAGTAGTATACATCTACTGTTATACAATCTTCATAGCAATCATCTGATATCAACCTGCACAGAAACAATGTTATGATATAAAATGAATCATCTGGGCCAATATTTCACTCACGTCTGTGAGAGATGAAAGAATATCTTCCCTCGAAGTAGAACAATGAGATATATGGACTATTCTTCTCAAGCAAGGAAGAATAATTGTCCTGTCTTCTGAACCTGGACCATTCCCCACCCTGGGCCATTGTTCCTACACTAATCAAAGTGCACCCTGGAGAGAATGTATAAACCCTAAGGAATGTATGTCCCTGATTGTTGAGCCTGGACCATTCCCCACCCTGGGCCATTCTTCCTACACTAATCAAAGTGCACCCTGGAGAGAATGTATAA
>ML788559.1:96605-138773 GCA_009831015.1 Picea engelmannii | reverse complement strand
GGTATATGGTTGAGGCACATGGTTTGATGAACATCTTGGATATTTGGCACATTGTTTGAGATACATTTTTGGTATATGTGTGAGGCATTCCTTGGTGACATTGATGCATGATGAGATACATATTTGATGCATGATATGGTGTTTGAACATGGCATGGAATAGGTTTTGGTTGATGCATGATTTGGCACAGGTTTGGTACATGGTATGGTACATGTTTGGTACAGTTTTTGGTACACGATTGATCCATGATTTGGTACAGGTTTGGTACATGGTTGAGACACATATCTTGTGATGTTATGTTGGTGAACTTGGTACGTGCTTGGTAGAGGCATGTGTTGGTGATGTTGAGCATCTGTTTGAGAGGTGTTCTTGATGATTGTGGATCTGGTTTCATTGATGTTGAGTATCAGTGACAGTGACAGGTTTATGTGAAAGGTTGATAGTGACAGGTTGAATACAACAATAGGTTGGCAGTGATAGGTTGAAAGTTATAGGTTGATGTGACAATGGTAGTGACAGTGAAAGTGGTAGTGAAAGTGAAAGTGACATTGGCAGTGACAGTGGAATTGATTGTGGTAGTGATAGTTTGGTCTACACTTATATTTAAGGGAAGAAAGACGGGGCAAGGAAAGAGGGTCATAACCTCCTTCCGGTTGGTTTCGAAGAATACAAGGAGTTGGAGATTCCTTTAGGTTGGAGCCTAAGAATCAGGGGGTTGTAGCCTCCTTTTGGTTGGATCCAGAGAATTCAGGGAGTTGTAACTTCCTTCATATTGGATCATGTATATAGGGGGTCATAACCTCCTTCTAGTTGCATCTACAGAATTGGGAAGTTGATGCTTCCAATGAATGTATTCTTTGATATATAAGAAATAATTTTATGTGGTTTTCTCCCATTTGGGTTTCCACGTAAATCCTGGTGTATTGTGTACTTGATGTGATGTTGTTGATGTGATGCTACTTATGTTTATATGCTCATGATATACTGATGATATATTGATGATATACTGTTGATTAAGTCAAAGTTTATATATTGTGGTTAAAAGTGGTAAAAGTGTTCATATTGATTCACCCCCCCCCCCTCTCAGTATTCTAATATTTTGATTTACTTGATTCACGCATATTGATTTTCATTTCCATGGACTGAATCTTACATAGATCTTAGGGATTTATATTCTTGAAAGAACTTAGAATATATGGTTTACTATATTTTCATAGAGAAGAAAGGTGTTTGTTTTGTTTCTTGTGTGCATGACTACCTTTGGAAAACATTGTTGGTCGGAAAGTCCATTTCCTTCTCTTGCCACTTATGCTAAAGGTGCAAATTCTCAAATGCTTTGGAGAGAACTCATGGGTTCCTCTCTCTCTCTCTCTCTCTCTCTCTCTCTCTCTCTCTCTCTCTCAAACATAGCTCTAATTGCAACTAAATGAAGTAAGGGTTATTTGTTTATGAGGGTAGACTATGGCTTTATTTATTTTTCACTATGTTATAAATCTACTTGTAAGGTTTATTTAGATATCCTATTGCTATATTTTCTTTTAAACAGGATGATAGCTTCACCAATTTTGATCTTGTGGCCATTTTCCAAGATCATCCTTTTCTAGATTGGTTTTGGTTTTGGGGGGGGTTTATGGTCTTCTTGTTGTTTATCGCCTCTTTTCCCCTTAGTTCTACGACATCGCAATGCTACATGTGTGTTTTTTCTTTCTCTCTTTTTTTCTCTTGGGTGTTGCTAATGTTTTCACCCATATATGATGTACACACCTATTTTAGGCACCCTTTGGCATATGCACACCTTTCTTTTGACATGCACCCTTTTTCTAGACATCTAGAATGTTGTGCATGTTGCAGTGAACTACTAAAAATCCATGCATGCAATTTTTCCTAGTGCATGTTACCTTCCCTATGCTTTACACAACCACATTGTCATAGATATGTTGTTGTTCAACAAGCCTTTCTAAATCTACATACAGTTCTTTCTCAATAGAAAATCAACTCTTTTCAGGATTTCCTTTTGGTTAGATGGAGGCAACCTTGGTCCTCTTTCTTGGTGTTTTAACTTGCATGTTTTTGTCGCATTATTGAGTTTTTTTTGCAAAGAGCTAGTATGACTGATATTTTGTTCAAAGTTTTCATATCCTGCTCTACTTTCTCTTTCAATTTTGATAGCACTTTCCTCCCTTTTTGGCATTTGTTTGTTGTTGATTGTATATTCTTAGAGTTTCTTGTTTGTCTCATTTTAGAAAATTAAATCAAAAGACAAAATGAAAGAAAACATTTTATGTTAAAGTATTTTTCCTTTCCAATTCATTTACATTTCTACAATTCCACTAGCAAAAAACATCCTTTCTCTAATCTCAAATATAAAATCAATCATATAACATGTTAACATAAATTTGGAATTTTTTTTTGTTATACCAATGCTTACAAAACCTTGGGTTTAGTGTGGGAAAGTGGCCTTAACTCCTCAAGGAAATCAATCTTTAAAACTAGAGTCGATTAATCGGGAAGTACCTTTGTAACATTGTATGAATTGAATAAGGCACTCATCTCTTGCTTGACACTAGGGGATACAATTGGAGGTGGAATTATGTGGAGCGAGGATTCCTACATTTCCCTCTCACTTCATGCAATGGACTAAAAATGCTCACCCGACACTCATTGTCTTACTAACACAACTTTTTGGGTAGTCTGAAGGACAAGTCAATGTCAAACGACTTTGGAATAGTTAACTACATGATTTTTTATTGCATGTTTATTGTCAATAAGAGTGTATCTCCATGTGAGTAGCTTTATTGATTGATTTTAGGAGGTTGTTGGATGAGAGCTAGATTATATCCCAGTTTAATATGGGGTTGAGATATTATCTCAACTAGTTATGATTGTGATAAGATTGTATATCTATCTTAAGATAAAGCTTTATGTATACATATGTAACAATATTATTAATGTACTAAATCAATGACAATTTTGTTACAAAGGGGGGGGTTGAATGACCCTCAAAGAGATGGAACCTTCAAGAAGTGGAGAGAGAAGCTCCCATAGAGGGGGGGAACATGTCAATTCATTTGTTCCAACAACAATGGTGATACTAGTATTATTCATGACACACTGAATTGGGGAAAATTCAAAGTTGATCACAAAGGAGGGGTTCTAGAGATGGAGGTTCTTGCTAGGACCATTTGAGCATGAAAGAGCCAAGAGGAGGCCCAAACTATAACAACAAAGGCCCAAGCAAACTTGATAGAATGAGTACTCCAAGTTTTAGAGTTTTTTTCTTTAGTTGTGGTTGTTAGTCTCATTGTTATTAATTTCTTTGATTGTTATTGGTCTTAATGTTATTGAGTCTTATATTAATTATGATTTCCTTTTGAGGTATGTATTAATTTCTTTGACTTGAAGATGTTTTTATGTGTAATTTGTATTATATAGTAGCCTAATTTTGTATACCCATCATAAACAACCAGTAATTAACAGCAGTGAATTTGCACTTATGCATGTAATATTTATATAAAGCAAAAAACTAGAAATTGTATTATCTAGGTGAAGAGAAATTGTAATTAAGACACAATGGGTGGGATTTAATTGTTTCTAAGGATCCCAAACTAACATGAATTTCCAACTACGTACCTTGTACACAATGTACAAGCATAAGCTAATTAACATGAATAATACAAGTCTTCCTATAACTGTTTCAAATATAAGTAAAAATCACTCAAGGCTGAAAAGAGGTTGGACTAGAGATGTGGTGTATTGGTTAAATTGTTGTGGGATGATGGAGAAGAACGCCCTCCAAGATATAAACATTATTAAAAGCTATCATTATTAATTTTGAAGGAAAATGTGGAGCCATACAGAGACTAAAAATAAAATAAAATTGAATTACTACAAAGAAATTATTAACCCTGAGTTAAAACACCAAAATTATCCTTCCATTGTTTTCAACTCAAGAATGAAAATATATATTGCAAAGATAAAAACAAATTCCCATCAAAGGCATAGTGATACAAGAAATTGGACAAGACCTAAAATGCTTTGACATGAAAAAATCTATAAAATTTCTGAGACAAATATTGTAAATGATGAAGAGCACTTTCTATTGAACTATCCAACCTACAAATTCATTAAATCTATTTTTCAAAAAAATTGTAATAAAACCGAACTCCATAGCTTGTTAACTCATAAATATCAAAAGGAACTCAAAAAATTCATTTACAAATTATTCAGTCATTGAAACAACTTAATAAATCAAACTAATTAATTTAATTTTATAGGCCTGATAGACCAAAGTTGGTCTCAATTGATGGTAATCACCATCATCATCTTATTCATATTATAAAAAATAAGGGATGTCAATCACTAGTTACATATAAAGGGATATATACATCACTTCCGTTTTTTTCATAATGAATTGTTTGACCTCCAAACTAGTAAGATCATTTTGTGATATCTATCTGACAAAATGAGCTCAACTAGATAGTATGATTGATTTAAGATTATAGATCTGATAGACCAAAGTTGGTCTCAATTGATGGTCATCATCATCATCATCATCATCATCATATGATTTTATATTTCAATTCAACATCACATAAATCTCTAATGAAAAAGGCTATGGGTTTCTCGAATCCTTCATGTTTCTTTTGCAACAATACTATTGCAATAGTGTGTTCTGAGAAAAATCAAAAAATTATAAATTCTTTTAAGTAACCAGGGCTTACGAGAACAGGTACTTCTCCTAAGGATTTCTTAATTTTTTGAAAATTAAACATAGTTACCAACTTAACGAGAACTGTGACCTCAAAACGAGAACTCTGGCCCAAAAAACCCAAGTGTTTTCGTCAAAAACACCAAAATCGACCCAAATTTCAAAAAGTGGCGCTACTGGTAGAATATGTTTTTGGATGGTGGCTAAAATGGTGATCTATTTGAAATCACAGCCTTGATGATCGATATCACTGTGGAAAATTGATCCTCAAATCGAAAGGTGGTTCTTCTAGTAGCACCAATTTTATTTTTCGAGTCAAAATTAAGACCAAGTTGAAACCATAACCTGATCACTCATACCATCGCAAATGAAACAATGAAATTCTTCTCCTAAACTAGAAATGTGAAAAATTGTTTATTCATTATTTTTTTTAATCCTTGATTCCGACTAAAAAATAAAATAAGATGTTCATCTTCTAATAAAAATAAAAAATAAAAACATCTTTAAACAAGATTTAAAAAATAAAATAAAATATTTAAAAAAACACAATTTTGTGCTACATGTGATGTGCAACGATGTACATGTGATATGTTTTAGATGTAATGTTATGCATAAATCAATATGATTTATTATTAATATAAGTGAATATGATGTGATTAAGAATTAATGCTCATATATATATATATATAGTTGAAGAATTTTTTATTTTGACTTTCTCAAATAAGAGTGAAGACTTTGATTTGAAATGTGAGCAAAATAACTTGTAAAGGGCCGTGAAATTCCACATTGTAAAGGGCCATGAAATTCAGCTTACATTGAGCTTTAATTGGAGGAAGCGTAATGAAATAGTTGATAATTTATTTTTTATTTAAAGTTTGCACCATTGATCGACAAGGTAAAGACATGTAATGAAACTTTGAACATTAGAGTCAAGCTACCCTTTGTCTTTCCTCATTGATCAGAAATGGCCAAATCAGTAACCCACAAAAGTAGAGGGAAAATGTTTAAAAATGATATCTTTAGATTATTCATGAGATTTTCACAAAAATAACGTCTATTTTCCATAGTTAGGTTTATACATGAAACACGATCGCAAATATTAAGTGCAACCTTTAAGATATTAAAGGGGAGATCGAATTTGATTAAATAAAAAATTGAGATCAAATCCAAATTCACATGTTGAGGTTGATTTGACTAACGCAGAATGTCTTTAAAAAGAACTTAAAAGATTGGACAAATAAAATATATGATATGTTTTAAAATATAATATTTTAATTTACTAATTGTATACACTAAGACAAGAGGCATGTCAATGTATTGTTGGATCACGTTTATTTTCACTACACTTTTCAAGTAAAAGGTAAATAACCATGGCACAATGAATCATTGGACCAAATATGAAATTTATTTATTTTATCTTATTTTATTTATAATTTATACATTATAGTGTAGTAGTTGTTGATGGGTAAAGATATGCAAAATATTTTAAAATCCACTTTCCATTTGTTTATGGAATGTTGACTTATAAAAGTGAGACCTTTACCTCAAGTAAAAAAAAACACCATTTGTTTTTTAACTATAAATCGGAAAGAAAATTGTACCTGCATTACCTCTACCTTTCTTTAAGACAATAAGAGAGCGCAGATTTTTAAGACACGTAAAGCTCGCTTTCCAATTTCAAAGAGTGAGAGTTTGAAGGCTAGAGTTTGATCACCGTATACAACATAAGCGAAACCAAGATGCATTATCTTTGAATCAATACTTGTTGCACTTAACCAACGTAATCCAGATTTATATAAACATATTGATTTTTTCCCACACATTGATGTCTAATACTATCAAAATTGTTGCATCCAAATTCGTGTTGCAAATATTAAAACATCAAAACATTGATTGAATATTAAAATATCAATCAAAACACTTACAAGTATTTAATAAATGTATACTTTAATACATTGTTTTAACATTGAAAGTATTCATTGACAAAACACAAACAAATTGATATAAATTAAGACTCACTAGCATCACTATGGAAGACTTGGTAGATCCTTTATCCATAGTAGAATAGGTAGAGTCCTCAACAAAAACACATTCTAATGGAGGTGGGAAAGGGGGGAGGGCGATGTCGGGCATCACTCCTACCTTCTTTGCATTGGTTTAAACGTTTTAAACCAATGCAAAGGGGGTAGTGACGATGCCCGACATCGTTCTCCCCTCTTTCCCACCCCCATTTAAACCAATGCAAAGGGGGGAGGGGTGATGCCCGACATTGCCCTACCCCCTTTCACACCCCCAATACCCTTATACCCATAATTTAAACTGGAAAGATTTCAACATCACCCCTCTTCCCTTTCCCACCCCCCGTAGCCTTATACCCATAATTTAAACTGGAAAGCTTTCATATTTTTAAAGTATAGAGTTGGGTAAAATGTTATTGTAATAATAAATGTTAATGAAGAAGTAGATTTTTTTGATACGTCTAAACTATTAATATTTTTTAATGAAGGATTTGGAATTTATAAATTAAGAAGAAAATTAAACAACCAACCCAAAATAACCATTGTTATATTTAAAAAAAAATAGATAAAAAATCACTAGATTATAAATACAATAATCATAAATTTCTTCCAACAACTCACTCAATTCATTATAAAGTGGAAAAATCCTTCAGTGTAAAGTAGAAAAATACATTCAACAAAAAAAATAGAAATACATAAATATTTTTTCTTAATGAATACATATATTAATATTTTTACGATAATATATACAATTTATTAAAACCATTGTTATATTTTAAAAAAATGGATAAAAATCACTAGATTATAAATACAATAATCATAAATTTCTTCCAACTACATACAATTCACTCAATTCATTGTAAAGTGGATAAATCCATTCAACAATGAAAATGAAAATACATAAATAATTCTTTTAACTAATACATATATTAATTTTTTTACGATCATATATAAAACTTATTAAAATAAAATTTGACGCTCTCTATGTAACACCCCAAGTTTTGAACCCCCATTTTAAATAATGTATTGTTACAATGTTGATAGGCCAGGGTGCCCAAACAATTATTAAAAGGCCAGTGTGCCCAAGACATGTAATGTTTTCTATCATTATTAATAATAAATACATGGTTGGTTGCTAGACGGGCAAGGACTAGAGTTATAGGGGGCTATGATTCCACAAGAGAAGGGGCTTGAGGGGCTAAGTGTTATTCCTATGTTAATTACCCTTTTTGCCTAAGGGAGGGGATCGGTTACGTGAGATTCTTGGGGAAGGCCAAGGAGGTTCTTGATTTCCCACAAAGTTACTTAAACATGCCTCTGGTCTGATGGGGGGGTTCGACTGATGGCTTGTTCGTTGATTTCATGTACGTTCATTCATTTCCCTCACTCACTTTCATGCACCCACTTACCCATTCATTGATCCATCCTCATCCGCGTCTTGGCTTGGTAAAGGGAACCGAACTGTTGAAGATTAGCCATGGGATAGTTGGTTGTAGTGGTCGTTGGTGTGATCCAGCCGTGATTTGAGGCCTGCATTTCTGAGATGCATTGGCCTGTGTCCAGTGTTGCTCACAGTGGTGAGTCCCGAGAGTTACAGCATTGAGATTCTGGACCAGTTGCGTTGGAGCCCGAATAAGGAGAAGGACTACCTGAGGGATTGCGTGACAGAGAAGGGTGGAAGTTCGTTCTCTTGGGTGGTGCAAGCTGGAGAGAAGAGAGTTGGGTACTTGGATTGCTGTGAGAGATGGGAAGCCTGTGAGAGCTTGGGTGCTGACTCGTTTGGGAAGCCAAGTAACAGTTTGGAACCGTCCTTGTGGATTCATAGCCCTAGCTCGAGGGTGACATTGTTGTTGAGATTCGGAACAATAGTGTCTACGGTTGGGTAGAACGTCCTTGGTCTACAGCCAGTTGGTGTCATCTTTCATAAAGATATATGCTCTCTGTTATGGTATCATCTGCATGTATATGAATGTATTTTCGTTGTATATTTAACTATCGTTTAATTGAATCTTTAGACTATGCATGCTTGCTGGATATTGTTGTGCATGTCGTTAAAGTCTTTCCTTTTATGCATCCTTAAATTTTAAAAAGGTATAGATAAGAGAAATAAGTCCAAGGGCGGGCTTGAAGGTAGTGTACCCTGGCCTGTGGGTGGTTGGGTATGTTACAGTTTGGTATCAGAGCTTTTGGTTGAAACATCGGGTCAGTATGGGCCAGGTCTGTTGGTCAGAGTCTCGGGCTCGAGATTGAACTCTGATCGTGGATTTGAAAATCTCAGGAGGAATGGCATTGCAGAATATACGCAGGAGTTATATTGTCAGAGATCAGTGTAAGGGGTTCAAAGGATCGTGATTGTCCCCCTTCGAATTCGGGAGCGATCGCCACTGTAGGATCAAGAGAGATCCGGGATTGTTGGATCGAAGGACAGGTGAACAGGGGTCGTACGATGTAAAGGAAGCAAGAGTTAAGGTCACCATCGTCAGATCCCGTGGGAGAGAGAGATCAATGGATAGGAGGCATTGCGGGGAACCAAGTTGCACGGGAGATAATTTCCCAAGGCAGTCCCGCAATCCAAACCACGGTTTCACCAAGGGGTTATGTGTCAGCATCAGGAGAATTGCGGGGCGAAAAGAGAGTTACTCCAAACCGTCGATGTGTGCCCACAAATTGAAAGGCATGCAGTGATGTGACATGTTAGTACTCGAGCGACGAACCTCTAAAGAGAAGAAGTACCTGGGGATCATCGATTTGTAGGAGGACACGCGTCAACCGATCGTGTGCTCTGGGTGAAAGCACTTCGGGAAAAGGTGAGCAAGGAGAAGTTGAGAATTGAGATTTCCAGACCTCGGAGATCCGAAGTGAATTGCAGTCATCTGATCAGGAGGACATGTGGCAAAAATCTGCGCACTTCAAGGAAAATTGATGGTTGAGAGTTGAGTTCTCCGAAGTACGAAGACCCAAAGAAACATGCGTCAGTATATTGCGATCTTCGGATAAAAACATTTTGGAAAAAAGTTGAAGTTTGAGTTTTCCGAAGTCTAAAGACCCGAAAGGATCTCAGCCATTGATTTGTCGAGAGCCACGCGTCACCAGATCCAGGGCTTCAGATAAAAGCCAGTGGGGCCAGATAAGTTTTGAGGTTTGAGATTTTTGAATTCCGAAGAGACGAAGTAAGCCTCAACCGTCAGAGTAAGGAGGACACATGGTGCAGATCTGTGGACTCTGGGTGAAGGCCCGAAGTGAATCTAGTTGTTCGATCTAGAAGGACACATGGTGATAGATTGGTCAGTTCGAGAATTTGGATTTCGGGAGAATTGGAAGTGTTCCAGTTTGGAAACTCCCGAAGTCCCGAAGCCCAAAGAGTCGAAGTGATGGGGCACGATGACATCATCTAGAGGTGATGTGGATCCTAGAATTCCCAAAGTGATGTGGCTTGCAGACGTCCCCTGGGATGACATGGACACATGGGATGTGTGCCACATGTCAGTAAGTTTTGAGCATATGGAGTATTGAAATGCCAGTTAGAACATGACACATGTCACCCGCCCGATTGGGCCACGTGTTCGCTTCCATTATTTCCCCACGTGGTGATAGATCGTGCAGTCCAAAGACTGGGCACTCTAGTGGGGGAAAGATGTGACAGGTTGCATTGGGTCAAAAACTCCTGAAGGCCCGAAGGCCGGAGTACATATCGTTGATTCCAGAAGACACACGTCGAAGGATCGTCGACTTCGGATAAAATCACTCTGGGATAACGTGTAGGAGGAAAGTTTGAAACTTCTGAATCCCGAAGAGTCGAAGCAATTCACAACCGTTGATCTGTGGGAGGACACCCATCAACATATCATGAACTCATAGTAAAAGCGTTCTGGGTGGAGGCAAGTGAGGAAAGTTGAGACCCCCGAAGCACGGAGTCCCGAAGTGGATCTCGATCGTTGATCATGAAAGAGGGTGAGGACCGTTGATCCGGTCCTGGCTGAAAGTTCTGAAGTTCCGAAGCTCTGGACAAGCGCTTTTTCAACTAAGCGCAGGGTCATGGCCGTGGTCATATGCATATTGAGAGCTGAGGGAAGGAGGGATAAGGGTTGAATTGGTGGTCTTCAAGACAAAAAGGTACTAAGGAAGGATTTAGTCGCGGTTTCTAGTTGTGGTCACCTAGGAAGGTGGTTTGAAGGAAGCGCCTATGCGGGATGAAATTATGTGTCAGCCAAGGATAACAGGACACTATTATTTTCGGAGAATGGGGATACGATCTCCATGAACGAACAAAAAAAAAGAGACATGTAGCATGGTTTGGTAATTTTTTTTATCATATGCATAATTCTAACAAAATGGTCGCTTGCACATTTTGCAGAATTAAGGGGTCTAAACACATCAACTCAGAATGTGTATTGAGGAAATGGAAGAAGGCGAGGGAGCCTCCAACCATGATAAGGAGGCCGAAGGCCAGAATACCAGAGTTGGTAATGTAGAGACAGAGTCCAATGGACGCAAGGGAAAAGGATAATAGGAAACGTTAATAGAAACGGTAAGAATTCTAGAGATGGAAGTGCAGAGCTACAAATAAGACAATGAGATACTAATGAGAGAGCAATGTCAGATAAATGCTCAAGTGTTGCAGATCTTAAATTAGTTGCAGAGACAAACAAAGAAGGGATCAAACTCAATACAAGAGGAAGAAGGTAGGTGCCATGAAAGAAGGGATGATCGTGGAAGAGCTGGTTATTCCAAAAGTTATAACAGAGCTCATGGGCACCCCTCACCTCCTTACTCAAAAAGAAATTTGTATGCATCGGATGATCCCGTAAGGAGTCCAAAGGTGTCTCCTATCAGACACCAAAGGAGGAAACAAGAGGTATATAGTTTGCAAGGAGATTTGAGGAAGCTCAAGCCACCTTCCTTTGAGGGTGAAAAAGAAAGGGAAGATAGCATGGTTGCTTGGGCTCAGGAGATATTTTTAGTTGCATAACTATTCATGAAATCTAGAATCCAGGATTGCCACCTATCATTTACATAGGAAATTTGCAATGTGGTGGGACCAAATGAAGCAAGTGGAGCACATTAATGAAAGTAGGATCACTTGGAAGCAGTTCAAGAATTACTTCCAAAAGGAGTACCTCTCAGAGCATTTCTATGACAAGAAAATGCAGGAGTTCTTTGAACTTGGGTTGGGAAGCATGACTATGGCAGAATACGAGAAGGAGTTCTTGGGATTTTTAAAGTATGTCAAGTTCATTGGTGATGAGAAAGTGAAAATACAGAGATTTCTAAGTGGATTGCTAGCCTTTTATAAGGAAAAGATAAAGTATGATGATCCCAAGACCTGACTGAAGCCATCAGGAAGGCTAAATACATGTATGAGCAAGGCCAGGGAAGAGAATCTCTGCAGAAATCTTGAAAGGAAAAGAAAAATGTGAAGTTCGATCAGAGGAGGAAAGGATTCAAACCTTCCTTCAATAGGAATGAGCCTAATAGAAATCATCAAGATCAGTATGCTAAGGGATATTTCAAGAAGGAAGATTCCTTGGGAAAAAAGGGAAGACCACCAATCAAATGTTGGGGATGCAAGGAAGATCACATGTACAAATATTTCCCACACAAAAAGGACATAGTGAATATTGTACACAACATCCAAGAAGCTACAACAGTCAAATATATGGGAAGAATCTATGCATCTTTAAATGATCGACAAGCAGAGTACCAGTCCAATATGATCGAGGTGGAAGGTAAGATCATAAATCAGCCTGTTGCAATTTTGATTTATTCGAGATCAATTCATTGTTACATTGATCCTAAGATAGTGGATAGATTACATTTGGATAAAAGTAAACTTGGAAAAGAAAGTTTGGTTCAGTTAGCCACTGGAACCAAAAGAAGAATCCATGACATGGTCCATAAGTCTTAATGGCGTGAATACTAGTATTGATCTAAATATCATACCATTGGGGTCTTATGATATTTTGATTGGAATGGATTGGTTGTACAAGCATCATGTTGTCCTAGATTGTCATAACAAGACATTTACATGTCTTGATGGAAATGGAAAACATAGCACTATGAAAGGAGTTCCAAGGCCCATCGCTATAAGGGAGATTTCAGCCTTACATCTAAAAAGATGTTTTAGGAAAGGATGTAAATTGTATGAAGCTCATGTGGAAGAGCCAAAAAATACAAAGGGGCCAAGCCTCGAAGATTTCTCGGTGCTATGGGAATTTGAAGATGTATTCCAAGAAATACCAAGATTTCTACCAAGGAGGGAGATAGATTTATCAATTGATTTAGTGCTAGGAGCTGCCCTAGTGTCAAAAACACCTTACAGAATGAGCACACCAGAGTTAAAAGAATTACAAATGCAGTTGTAGGAATTGTTGAAGAAAGGGTACATAGGACCAAGTGTTTCACCTTGGGGAGCACCAGTGCTTTTTGTCAAAAATAAGGATGGAACTTTGAGGTTGTGTATTGACTTTTGACAACTGAACAAGTACACTATAAAGAACAAGTATCCTCTACCCCGAATTGATGACCTCTTTGATCAGCTAAGAGGAGAAAATATATTTTCAAAGATTGACGTAAGGGCAGGATACCATCACGTAAGAATCAAGGAAGAAGACATTCATAAGACAACCTTTAGGACCAGGTATGGGCATTATGAATTTGTAGTGGTTCCATTTGGATTGACCAATGCACCAGTTGTCTTCATGTGCTTAATGAATGACACATTCAAAAATTATTTGGATAAGTTGGTCATAGTATTCCTGGATGACATACTTATCTATTCTAAGTCTGAAGAGGAGCATGAACATCACTTAAGACTGGTATTGCAAGTACTGAGAGAACATCAGTTGTATTCCAAGTTGAGTAAGTGTTATTTTTATCAAAAGTAGATCCATTACTTGGGACACATTATTTCAGAGCAAGTCATAGTAATAGATATAGAGAAGATCGAAGCCATTAGAGGATGGCCAACACCCAGAAATGTGTCATACGTCATATCTTTTATGGGATTAGCTAGATACTACAGAAGGTTCATAGTAGGGTTCTCTAAGATTGTTCATCCCATCACTTCTTTGCAAAAGAAGGGAACTAAATTTGAATGGACACTCAAGTGTGAAAATAATTTTAATCTATTGAAGGAATTACTTACTAGTGCACTTGTGTTAAAGATTGTTGACCCAAATGAAAGTTTTGTGGCATGTACAGACACATGTAAGGAAGGACTTGGGGGATTCCTCACGCAAATGGACATGTTATTGGATATGAGTCCAGAAAGCTTAAGGAACATGAGAGGAACTATGCCATGCATGGCTTGGAACTTACTTCCATTGTTCACGCCTTGAGGATGTGGAGGCATTATCTTATGGGGAAGAAATTCAAATTAAGGACAAACCACATTGGCCTAAAGTATATTTTTGAACAACCAACATTGAATGCCAAGCAAACAAGATGGCTAGAATTTTTAATTGAATATGACTTCGATATCAAGCATATCAAGGGAAATGAGAATAAAGTTGTTGATACACTTAGTAGAAGAGTGCATACCATGCATGCTACTGCTGTAAGTATGCATCAGTCATACTTGAAGAGAAGAATTTTAGACGGTCTTGTTACAGATCAGCATTACCTACAGGTAAAGGAAAGCTTACAAAAAGGAGATGTACAACAGAAAATAAAGGAGTATGAGATAAGGGAAGACAGATTACTCATGCATAAAAATAGAATCTATGTTTCTAGTTCTGGAGAACTGAGGAATTTGGTACTGAAGGAAATGCATGATGTTCCTTATGTTGGACATCCCAGTTACCAGAAAACAATTATAACAGTAAGAAGCCAGTTCTTTTGGCTGGAAATGAAGAAAGATGTTGCTAATTACATCGCTCGATGTATGGAATGTCAGAAGGTGAAGGCTGAGCATAGGCACCCAGCAGGTTTGATGCAACCATTGCCAATCCCAGAGAAGAAATGGGAAGTGATCACCATGGATTTCATCACAGGATTATCCAGAACGAATAAGCAACATGATTCAATCATGGTGGTGGTTGACAAATTATCAAAGGCTACTCATTTTGTGCCTGTGAAGACAATGCATACAATGGCTAATATTGCATAAATTTTTATGAAGTAAATCGCTAGGTTGCATGGGATACCTAGGACAATAGTCTCAGACAGAGATACAAAGTTTACCTCCAATTTCTGGAGGGGATTTTTTAAAGGATTTGGCACAAATCTAAACTTTAGCATGACATATCATCCCCAGACAGATGGGAAAACAGAGAGAGTCAATCGAATAATTGAATATATGCTGAGAATGTATGTGATGGATAAGCCATCTAAGTGGGAAGGTTACTTACACTTGATTGAGTTTGCATATAATAATGGGTATCAAGCTTCATTAAGAATGAGCCCATTTGAAGCCTTGTATGGTAGGAAATGTGATACTCCAGTAAGTTGGGACAACCCAGCAGATAGAGTGGTACTTGGGCTGGAGTTGCTCAAGGACATGGAAGACCAGGTGGCTAAGATCAAGCATAATTTAAAGGCAACTCAGGATAGACAGAAATTTTATGCAGACAAGAACAGGACAGCTAGAGAATTTAGAGTAGTGGAGCATGTACTTTTGAAAGTGAAGCCCAAGAAAAGATCTTTGAAATTGGGTAGTTGTACAAAGTTGGCAACCAGATTATGTGGTCCATTTGAAATATTGGACAGAATAGGGCCAGTTGCATACATGCTTGCATTGCCTTCTTCCATGAATGTGCATAATGTATTTCATGTATCTTTACTAAATAAATATGTACATGACCCTAACCATGTTATTTATTGGCATCTGATTCAGGTAGAGACAAAGGGAGATTTTCAGGTTCAGTCAGTGCGGGTATTGGACAGAAAAGTCAAAATGCTCTGGAATCGAGTTATAGAGCTAGTAAAAGTTCAGTGGGCCTGCTACGGTCCTGAAGATGCTACTTGGGAGAATGAAGATGCCATGCGGGTAGAGTACCCATAGCTTTTTGAATAAATTTGAGATTTTGATCTCTATTTTGTATATGCACTGAGGACCGTGCCAAAATAAGGGGGAGGGGATGTAACACCCCAGGTTTTGAACCCCCATTTTAAATAATGTATTGTTACAATGCTAAGAGGCCAGGGTGCCCAAACAATTATTAAAAGGCCAGTCTGCCCAAGACATGTAATGTTTTCTATCATTATTAATAATACATACATGGCTAGTTGCTAGACGAACAAGGACTAGAGTTATAGGGGGTTGTGATTCCATAAGAGAGGGGGCTTGAGGGGCTACATGTTATTCCTATGTTAATTACCCTTTTTTCCTAAGGGAGGGGATCGATTATGTAAGCTTCTTGGGGAAGGCCAAGGAGGTTCTTGATTTCCCACAAAGTTACTTAAACCCGCCTATGGTCTGATGGGGGGGTTCAACTGATGGCTTGTTCGTTGATTTCCTGCACGTTCATTCATTTCCATTACGCACTTTCATGCACCCACTTACCCATTCATTGATCCATCCCCATCAGCGTCTTACCTTGGGAAAGGGAACTGAAATACTAAAGATTAGCCACAGGATAGTTGTTTGTAGTGGTCGTTGGTGTGATCCAGCCATGATTTGAGGCCCGCATTTCTGAGATGCGTTGGCATGTGTCCAACGTTTCTCACAGCTGTGAATCTTGAGAGTTCCAGCATTGAGATTCTAGACCAGCTGTGCTGGAGCCCGAAAAAGGAAAAGGATTGCCTGAGGGACTGCGTGGCAGAGAAGGGTGGAAGACCATTCTCTCGGGTGGTGCAAGCTGGGTAGAAGAGAGTTGGGTACTTGGATTGTTGTGAGAGATGGGAATCTTGTGAGAGCTTGGGTGCTGACTAGTTTGGGAAGCCAAGTAACACTCTGGAACCGTCCTTGTGAATTCATATCCCTGGCTCGGGAGTGACGTTGTTGTTGTTGAGATTTGGAACAGTAGTGTCTACGGTTGGGTGGAACGTCCTTGGTCTGCAGCCAGTTGGTTTCATCTTTCATAAAGATAAGTGCTCTTTGTTATGGTATCATTTGCATGTATATGAATGTATTTCCGTTGTATATTTAATTATCGTTTAATTGAATCTTTAGACTATGCATGTTTGCTGGATATTTTTGTGCATGTCGTTAAATTCTTTCCTTTTATGCATCCTTAAATTTTAAAAAGGTATAGATAAGAGAAAGAAGTCCAAGGGCAGGCTTGAAGGTAGCGTACCCCGGCCTGTGGGTGGCTGGGTATGTTACACTCTATATATATTCCCATCAATTCATATCTATGTTTTTACATCTTAAGAAGATGTAATTTTATACATTTTGGAAAATTCTATTCAATAATGAAAATCAAAATACATAAATATTTTTTTTAACTAATACATATATTAATTTTTTTACGATCATATATAAAACTTATTAAAATAAAATTTGATGTTCTTTGTATATATTCTCGTCAAATCATATCTAAATTTTTACATTTTCAGAAGATGTCACGTTTTAGACCAATGCAAATAAGGGGAGGGGTGATGCCCAACATCGCGCTCCCCCCTTTCCCACCCTCGTTTAAACAAATACAAAGGGGGGTAGGGGCAATGTCGGGAATCTCCCTCCCCCCTTTCCTACCCCCATACCCTTATACCCATAATTTAAACTAGAAATCTTTCAACTTTTTCAAGTATAGAGTTGGGTAAAAAAAAATTGTAAATTTGGGATAACATTTTCTAAATTGAAGATTTTCTTCAACAATTTTGTTGTAAATGGAGGTTTTCAAAAGCATTTTCTTACTATATCAAAGAGTTTTTTTTTTAAAGTAAGTTTTATTGAAAAATTCATTTCAAATTCTATGTCTTTTTAGAATAAATTTTGTCATAAGGAAGTTTTTCTCAAGCAAAGTTTTTCAAAATCAATTTTTTTTAACTTTTGTTTAACATCAATTTTTTATCCAAAATTTCTTTTAAAGCAACTTGGTTTATTGAGCATTTTTTTCCAAGTTATTTAAGATATGATTTTTTTAAAAACCTTTACAAATTGAATAACCATGGACAACAAAAGGGAGTGGAAGAGAAAATATGATTGCACTCGAGATGATACTCGTCGTATAGAACAAACAAAAGAGAACTATAGAAAAAACAACAACAACAACATGCAAATATTGAAGGAACAAGTTATGATAATGTAATTAGAGATTTGCATCTTGACATTCAACAAGAAGAAATCGAACCAAGTATGCATACATATTATAGATAATGTTTAGAATTCAAATATTGTCTAATATAATTGATTGTAAATTGGAATTTATATTTTTCAAAAAACAAAAATAGATTTGTCTCGTAACATTGATGAATTTGTATAATAGATGCATTAAAATATTTTGGAAAGTCTAGAAAAAAATATCTCAGTATTGCATGTAGAGTCATACAAACAACATTTGTTTAATCTAGCAATGTAAAAAACCGTTTGACACAACATATGGAAAAAGTAATGGGTGTCAATGTTTCATGGAAACCTGCATAGGAGAGCTAGCTAAATAAAGTACAAACAAATCTTATTAAGAAAAGGATGAGAGATTCAATATGGAAGAATGAGAAAATATATTCACACTAATCAAATGAGCTAATCAATGTGAATACAATGAATGAGTGATATATACTCATATAGGAAAGAAAATTTCATAATTAAAAAAAGAGAACAAGCAATGAGTTTTTCTTAAGAATGCATGCATAATAGTGATGGTCTAAAATAGAACTAGCTATAGTTAACTACCATTGAACTAGTGAGTCGAAAATTGAAATATTTCCAACACCCCCCTCAACATCACTATGGAGTCATAAAAAATAAGTCCGAGCAACTAGGCCATATTAGGTATTCATGTACAATGCAACTAATGAACACTAAATGAAAATGAGGAAAGAGGGAAAACCACGTGGGAACAAAAACCCCCCTCAAAAGACAATGCATCAAAAAAAGAAAAGGTGTTTTGCAACCAATCATAGTTGCTAGGAAAATGTGTTCTTCACTCCAAGATGATCCCGCAAAGTCTGAAAATTCATCCCAATGAAGGTCTTGGTGAAGATGTCAATAGTCTGTTCAGAGGAAGGATGGGACTGCAGATCAATGATCATGTCATGTACTAGATCTATGATGAAATGCATGTGGACCTCAATGTGTTCGGTTTGCTTCCATTGTACTAGATCTCTACAAAATCTTAGTGTACTCTGATTGTCACACCATATGACAATCGGATAGTGAAACTGGATACCAAGCTCGATAAGGAAGTGTTGAAGCCAAATTTCCTGAATGAAACAGTTGACAACTCCTATGTACTCAGCCTCTGATGAAGATAAAGCAACAGTTGATTGCTTCTTACTTGACCAATAAATAGGGCCTGACCCCAAACTGAGAGTGTACCCTGAAGTGGACTTGTGATCTGTGTCATCTCCATCCCAATATGAATCTTTGAAACCTATGAGATCCAATGCACAACCAACTACATAGTGAATCCCATAACTCATGGTTCCCTGAACATATCTAAGGATGCGCTTGGCATTCTTCACTACAACAGAACATGCAATTAGCATCAGAATTTAGTGTATTTTAGTTCATGAATTGGACACCTTTTTCAACGCAAAACTGGGCGCAAACAAGACTATTTATAATTGCACCAGATTTAGCACCAAGACTAGAGCCAAGTTTAGCGTGAGGAATAATGCTGGAAATTATTAGCTTCTGGTGTTGATTCCAGTTTTTCTTCTGATATGCCTTCCAATTTTGCTTCCAGTTTGGCTTCTGGTTTGGCTTCCAGTTTTACGTCCAATTTTTCTTATGATATGGCTTCCAATTTTTCTTCAAGTTTGGCTTCTGTTTTGGCTTCTAGTTTTACGTCTAGTTTTGCTTCTCGTTTGGCTTCTAGTTTTGCTTCATGTTTTGCTTCTAGTTTTTCTTCTAGTGTGGCTTCCAATTTTGCTTCCAGTTTGGCTTTTGGTTTGGCTTCTAGGTTTACGTCTATTTTTTATTCCTATTTGGCTTCTAGTTTTGCTTCCCATTTTGCTTCGATTTTTGCTTCTGGTTTGGATTCCAGTTTTGCTTCTGGTGTGGCTTCCAATTTGGCTTCCATTGTTGCTTCATTTTTTGCTTCCAAAAATTATTCTTGTTTTCTTACAGTTATTAATTTAATATGTTTTATTTCAATTTAATTAGTTAAATATATCATGTCTCTTGAATAAATTATATTATTATATATTAAGTCATATAAATTCATTTGAAATATTTTATAGGATAACATTTATAAAGAATTTTTAGGGAAATGGACATCCATACAAATTAACAACATCATTATACTTATTAAATCTCCATCAAAATAGAATATACAACATCCAATATATATAAAATAACAAGATATTTATTATAACATGATCATCATCTATAATTAAAACAAGTGAGTCAAATATCTATAATTTAAGTGAATTTAACAACATCCATCATGAGCAATAAATAAAAACTATCATACATAACAAACATGCATCCAAAAATCATCAACCACTTTCAATATATAAAAATTGATGAGTCAATACTAATAAGATCAACATCATATATAACTAAAACAAGTGAAATTCAAATATGCCAGTATATCAATAACATGTGAAAATGATACATGTCCAACAATCGACATAAGTCAAAATGATACATCATGTACAAATGATATAAATAAAAATGATAAATTATGTGAGACAAAATGATACAAGTCAATGTGATACATCATGTCCAAATGATATAAGTAAAAATGATACAAGTCAATGTGATACATCATGTCCAAATGATATAAGTAAAAATGATACATGTCAAAATGATACAACTCAATAATATGGTACTAAAGGCCATGAAAATGATACATATGATAGTAACCATGAAAAAAGACATTATAACAATATATAAAAAAATGATCCATGATGCAGACTATATGATCATGAATGTCACTAGTTGCTACCAACAACTACATCATCATCGTCATCACCATCGTGATCATGATCATGATCATCATCGTCATCTGCATCGACATCGGCCTCATCATCATCTGTATCTGTGTCATCATGAACATCATCTGTCATCTCAACATCAGACCCAACATTATCTGGATCTATTTGATGAGGATCATCCAGATATTCTGGAAGATCCTTGTTCTGCAAAAAAAAACATTTAAAATGAAAATTTATTATTTATTTCATGCAATAATTAATTTCTTTGTTATATATCTAATATTACAACATATGAAATGAAACGATAATCACAAAAGGAAAATGATAGTGAAAAAAAAAAACATACCATCTAGAAGGGAGATATACTCACAAACCATGAAGGTAAAAAAGTTAAATATTAGCATAGAGGGTTGACCTAGGATGGAATCCATTGGGGACTACTGGAACGATGCGATAGTATCTAAGGTTGTGGAGTTATTTAGAGAATATGATTATTTATTCCCACAAATATTTACTGAGATGAAGGGGATTAAATGGGAATTGGGAAAAATGAGGATAGATATGAAACTAGATGTCAATCCTATCAATAGGAGACCATATAGATTTAATCCCATGATCAAGGAGAAAGTGAAAGAGGAGATTGAAAAAATGCTCGCAACAATATTAATTTTCCTAGTAGAAGAATTTGAATATGGGTGGTATCAGAATATGTTTCGAATTCAAAGGGTCGAATGATTCTTGTGTTCATGGTCCATTCCCTACCCCTTTAAATGATGAAGTGATAGACTAGGTAGCATGGAAAGAGACTTAATATTTCATTGATGTCTTCTTGAAACACCATCAGGTATGAATCGCTAAGGAGGGAAAAAATAAGACCACTTTTTCTATAGAATGGTGCACCTACACCTACAACATGATGGTGTTCATATTGAATAATGTGCTAGTAACATTGTCCATGATAGAGGTCATTTCATTTATAGATTATATACATAAATTTATAGAAGTGTACTTATATGACTAGACCATATATAGCCTATTGAACGACCACATTGTAATGTTTCAACTGATTTTCAAAGGATCTCCCTTAACTTGAATAAACGCGTGCCACATGCCAACTCCATGTTGGTCATGGAAGGAATTGCACATCATTAGTATATTTAACCACAGTTGTACATCTCCCTTAAATTGAAGAAATGCATATTTTTCACTCCTTTTGGTATATTTTTGGGTCACATTATCTGTAGAGATGTTGTACTAGTTGATCTAGCCAAAATATCCATAATTGTCCACCTAGAATATTTGACCAATGTCAACATCATATGGTCTACCATATCCCACACTGGGTATTATATAAGATTCATAAAGGGTTACACGTCCATGACTCCCCCCATGGAATGATTGATGAATCAGATCGAAAATTTCACTTGGACTATGAAATGCCAAAATTCCTTCAATCTTCTCAAAGAAAAATTGGTAAGTGTGCACATCCTGGTTTTTCTAAATTAAATTATTGAATTCCATGTACATGTTGATGGATCTGGCATTTTTCTAAGAGCCATATTGGCACAACTTGGAGAAGGAAAGTTAGATTTCCATATCTATTTTTCCAGTGGGAAAGTATTGAAGGCATAGCGTAACTATACCGCTACTAAGTGAGAAGGACTAGAAATGGTGTATTGATTATACAAGTTTTGGCACAAACTTTTAGGAGGAAAATTTAAATTCTTCATAGACCATTAAGCTCTTAAGTATTTGGTGAAAAATATGGTGTTGGAGGGATGAATCTATTGATGGTTGTTGTTATTCTAGGAATTAATATCCAACACAATCAAGATAGAATGAACATAGGACCTGATCGTTTGTCTAGAATAACAACAAGGGACTCCATAGGTTCATTGGATGACCAACTTCTAGACTCTGAATTATTCAATATTGAATTAGTACCAAATTATTTGAATGACATAATTATTTTTCTCGCCATAGGTGTTGCGCCATAAGGGTACTTGACAACATAGAAGAAACAATTGGTTTTATGTGTGACCAACTATTAGATAAATAGGTCATTTGTACAAGCTCAGGGTATATGGAATCCTTATATGTTGCATCATGGATCATGAAATACTTATAATTTTATGGGAGAGCCATGATGGGGTGGTAGGAGGCCACTACAGTGGAAAGGCCATAGATTTCTAAGTCTTAAGGTGGGGTTGTGGTGGTTGGATATGTTCCAGGAAACCAAATAATATTCTCAATATTGTGACATCTATCAAAGAACTAGGAAACCATCTGGTAGGGATGAAATGTTGTTACACCTGGTAGTTGTGCTACAACCATTATAAAAATGGGTAGTGGATTTTATCGGACCTATAAATCCACTCGCCAGACATTTGGGTTCTCAATACATTATCAATGCTATTGATTATATGACTAGATGGGATGAGGTAGAAACAATTAGGGATTGCATCTACGAGTAGAAAAATTATTTTTGAGAACATCATCACTCGGTTTGGGTGTCCCTAGATCCTTACAACCAATCAAGGTAAACACTTCATGAGACAAATAATATAGAATTTAAATCAAGTACAACACCATACTATCATCCCCTATCATTTATAAGGAAGTGGGTCCATGGAATCATTCAATAAGATATTGGAATAGGGATTGACAAAGGTCTATGTGGTCAACAAAGAAAATTGGGATAAGAGGATAACTATAGAACATAAGGCCTATTAAAAAAAAAAAAAAAACATATCGTTTTTAGCCTCATTTGTGGCAGAGAAGTAGTGGTACCTGCAAAATTATCATTCCCAAGCTAATTTTATTTCCTAATCTGCCAACATGATTTTGGAATAATCAATGTAGGATCAACTTGCATAACTGATGCAATTAGAGGAGGACCAATTCTTAGCATGGTATCACAAGGAGGTTGAAAAGTCATGATAGAAAGCTTGACATGAGAACCATATCAGATGTAATGGATTTGCCAAGGGTGATTGGTCTTAATTTACAACAACCAGTATCACAAGAGTCGTGGTAAGCTAAGGATGAATTGGTTAGGACCTTTAAATGATGTATTTAATTGATATTCATTCATACTATGATTAACACAACTAGATGGAATTCTTTGGGTGGGATGGGTGAATGTAACTTGCTTGAAACTATTTACTCCTTAATATTATTTTATGGATTCCATAGATAAGGGAATTGTACCATAGTGTCATTTTTGTCTTGGTCAATAAGGCTCAATCCTACGAATGAGCCAGTAGTCTATGTCACACTAGTGAACTACACTTTCACTTGCAATTCTACCATTTTGTTTGAAGTCCACAAGAGTCCATAAGTTTGGAAAAGTATAATATTTGGTCATGTCTATGCCTTTCCTTGCACATTTTCAAACAAGCACCACCTTTGTGGTTGAGGAGAGATGTGTTTTCTACATTTCAGGTTGCATCCCACAATATTTTGAGTTGTGTCTAGACCCATGGATTGGATTAGGATATAGATGCTTTAGTTGCATTGTCACACAACAATTCCCACATTAATTCAGGCCATTTCATCAGTTGTGGGTTCTCCAATCATAACCGCTAACATTCCATTTATCTTCCAAGTCATAATTGTTGATACAATGGCTCTAGGGGATAACGAGATATGTTGTACATGTCAAGTTGTTATCTGGATGAGTTATGCCAAGCCATCATTCAAAAGGACTTTTTAAATATTTGGGGACAAATTTGTTTCCCTTTTTACATTAATGGATGATCTTACCATGCTTTCAACTTGATGGCTAATCAATCTATGAGATTCATTGTCTACTCTATTTCAACTAACATGATTAGATTCCTAAGTCCTTATGTATATTTTTGAAACTAAACAAGATCCAAAAGATTGATACAGATCTAACCAACTCACATGTCATGGAGAAGAGAACACATAATAACACTTTAGGACATCCTTTTTGACTTGCAACTAGATTATTGGAGGTGAGATCACAATGAAACATATATGGGTAAGACCAATGTGAAAGTGATGCCAATTTATAAAGAGAAAGGAGGCCATCCTCAATGAAACAACAGATACCCAAATTTTGAAAAGAGGGAAATTCAAGGGAAATATTGAACATGTGGTGATAATGGAGCATGATTTCAACGATGTAGAATAATTCCTCGATTTGCATCTTGCTTACTATATGCATGTAGTTTAGTTTACAAGTGGAGACACTAGGGAGGAATTACTTCTAGAGTTGAAACCATTGTAGATGTTGTTGGTACTAAACCTACTCAAGGTACTAACATTTGGTACCCCCCCATATATATATGCATCAAATTATTTCTCAACAAAATTCACCGTGGGTAGTTATGGTTGGACAGACCTTACCCATTCATGCTAGAGATAGTTTGAGACTTTACTGCTTTGTCCATGGATGCATTACAGGTCCCCACTACATTTGAACAACACAAGTACAAATGGGTTGGACTCTATTGATAGTACTAATAATAGTCATCAAACATACCCTCTTACTGTTGCATAGCAGGTTGCTTATTTTTGTGGATTTATTATGCTATAAGAGTCTTCCTTTTCAATGCACTCAACTTCTATTTTATTCTTAGCTACACAATTTGTTGTTGGTTGTATATTCATTAGATAGCTTTCCAAGTGAATGTGAATGAAAATCCCTCATTGCTTCCATAAATAAGACTCAAAGAAAATAAAAAGGAATCTAAAGATGGCACTTGCGGTGGGATTAAACTAGCATATGAAAAAGAAGAGAAAGTCTCCTCTCCCCTAGGCACTCAATTTAGATAACAAAAATAACATAGTTGCATGGTTAAGAAATCTCAATAAGGCTCTTAGTCTCTCCTATTGGAAATAACAATCTAAGGAAATTACACTCTCCAAACTAGCTCTAATATGTGCATATAAACAACCTCTTCGTTGTTTCTTATGGTAGGTCAAACCTATCTTTAGTTTACCTATCATATGTGCTAGTAAAGTGCATGATTAGGTGTCGGTTCATGGGATAGGATATGTTTATCTCAATGTCAAATCCTTACTAAATTGTTCATAAATTATGTGTCTATTGTTAATTATGTTCTCAACTAGCTGCCATGCTTAATGTTGAAAACATGGCCATTAATAGTGCTTGAAATAGGCAATGTAACCCCCTACGGATGGCACCCTATTTTGTTGTTAATAGAAAATGTAATCACCCCTAAGTGCACCCTCCAAGATGACATTAATGAAAGTTATTAGGCTTGAAAAAAATAGGTGGAATATGCCTCTGCAAGGTGATTATAATAGATGTGTAACCCCAAATCCATGCACCCTCATAATGTCCTTCCTTAATTGCTTAAAAAAACATCGAGGGAAACCCTATTTCCTGATGTAAAAGGTGATTTGGACAACACTCCATTTCTAAATATTTCATTATTTGATTAGCCACAAATAGGTACTAGACAACAACAACTCCTTGGTCTAGTGTCTAGCAGCAAGAACTTCTACGAATGCACTTCCTAAAATTCCTAGAAAAAGAGGAATCTATAATATTGTAGATCATGAAGGAACACTATGATGGCAGAAAATTGATTCGTATCAGCAAAATAAAGGTGAATACACAGAACGACCTACTATCAAACTTGCTACATCAAGTATAAGTTAGAAGTTTCAATAAAAAACCAACATCTTGGCATTTCTTTTTCAGCTTGAAAAAAAGGTACCTGAGACCCTGCTATAGGTCTCCCTAGAAATTGTGTTGAAGAAACTGCATCAAATTGAACATTGGTTTCTAGTTTATAAATTCAATCATCTTGAATGAGAATGCCAAAGATGTCAATATTCAAACTATCAAAAATAGCATTCATTCATTGTATAGATTTTATACAAGATTTAGAGAGATTCAAGCATAAGTTAAAGGTTCGATAAAATATCAACATCCTGGAATTGTTTTTTCAGCTGGACAAAATGGTACTTGAGACCCTACTATAGGTCTCTCTAGAAATTGTGTTGAAGAAACTGCATCAAATTAAATATTAGTTTCCATTTTAGAAATGCAATGATCTTGAATGAGAATTCCAAAGATGCCAATATTCAAAGTATAAAAAATAACATTCATTCATTGTAGAGATTTTATACTCCACAAAATATGTGTACATAACCTAAAACTAAAGCAATTAATCAGTGATATTTAGGTTATACCTGATTGGATCTATGTATCAAAGGATATGGTTACAGAATAATTTTATAAAGTTATGAATTGATGCTCATTGTGAAGAACCCCATATGTTACTATCACTTCAACATTTGTAATGTTGAACTTTTCACTTCCCCTGGGGAAGAAAGTTATCCCAGGATTTAGGGGTTTCTTGCTTTCCAACTTGAAGGAATCAAAAGAAGGAAGGTAATACATCCAGCTAATGGAAGGTAAGAAAATACCTCATAAGCCAAAGGTAAGATAAGGTAATACCTCTCTATAGAAAGGAAGGTAAGAGGAGGTAAGACTCAACCGAGGTTAAGTGATGGAAAATCCTTTGGCCAAAGGAATATAATACTAAGTAAAACTTCTCCAGAGATGAGATGAAGTAATACCTAGATTACAACCCTCCATATTATCCATCTTACTCTTTTTATAATTTTGAAAGTTGTCAAGCTAACTTTGCACAGAACCTGATTTTTAATCTAGGGTGTTTGTTTAGCGAAGTCAAAAAATAGATTGATCCTTAATTATTTATGGAGGTATAAGTCTAAGAAGTCAACCATTGATTCCTTCAGTTATCTCTTTGCTTCGTGTCCTCTATCTTTCTTATGAACTTGAGTCTTCTAGCTATCATTAGGCTCTTGAAATGTGTGAACTTTGAAGTCTCTCATGCTTCTTTCATAGAAATTTTCTTCAAGTAGTCAGAGTGAAAAGGTGTCCATAGGCTTGATATTTGGACCCCATTAGGACTTTTAGGGATTTTGAATTTAATACGATATTTATTGGATCAAATGTACTTGTTGTTGATCTTTAGACCAAATTGGAAACATGCCCCTGAATTGCTTGAGGAGGCAAGTTGCAACTCGCGATAAAACTTGAACCGGGACTCAAATGGATGAACTGTTAGTTTCATTAGATCCAGAGCACCGAGTTTCAACTAGTGGGGCCCCTACGCTATCATTTCATCGACCATAAAACCATTTGTTGGAGTATCTCCTACACTAGGGTTTTGGTCAATGAGGCATAGTGCAATTTCTGAAGAGGAGGTCAATTTTCAGGAACATTGTTTCGGGTCTTTTTGGCTAGTGTAGTTGCATGGGCCTTGGCCAAATAGACTTGCGGGAGCTTATGAAACTTTTTTATGCTTCTCGGTTTGGATTTTATGCCCCCGGACCAAATTGGCCACATGTACCTGAATGGCTTGAGGAGGAGAGTTTCAACTCATGATAAAACTCAAACCACGACTCAGATGCATGAATCGTCAGTTGCATTGGATCAGGAGCACCAAGTTTCTGCTAGTGGGGCCCCTCTGCTATCATTTCATCGACCGAAAAAACATTTGTTGGAGTATCTACGACACTAGGGTTTTGGTCAATGAGGCATAGTGCAATTTCTGAAGAGGAGGTTGATTTTCAAGAACATTATTTTGGATGTTTTTGGCTAGTGTATTCATGTGGGCCTTGGCCAAATAGACTTTTGGGAGCTTACAGAACTCTGTTATGCTACTTGGTTTGGATTTTATGCCCCCGGACCAAATTGGCCACATGTCCCTAAATGACTTGAGGAAGTGAGTTTCAACTTGCGATAAAACTAAACCGAGACTCGTATGCATGAATTGTGTTAGTTGCATTGGATATGGAGCACCAAGTTTCAGCTAGTGGGTCCCCCTACTCCCCTATGCTATCATTTTGTCGATCAAAAAATTGTTTGTTGGAGTATCTTCGACACTAGGGTTTTGGTCAATGAGGCATAGTGCGATTTCTGAAAAGGAGATCGATTTTCAAGAACACTATGTCAGGTCTTTTTGGCTAGTTTATTCATGTGGGCCTTGGAAAACATACTTGTGGGAGCTGACAGAACTACGTTATGCTGTTCGGTTTGGATTTTATGCCCCCAGACCAAATTGGCCACATGTCCCTGAATGGCTTGAGGAGAAAAGTTGCAACTCGCAATAAAACTCAAACGGAACTTGGATGCACAAACCATCAGTTGCATTAGATCCGAAGCACTGGGTTTCATCTAGTGGGGCCCCTATGCTTCATTTCATTGACCGAAAAACTGTTTGTTGGAGTATCTATGGCACTAGGGTTTTGGTCAATGAGGCATAGTGCAATTTCTGAAGAGGAGGTTGATTTTCAAGAACATTATGTCGAGAATTTTGGCTAGTGTATGTGTTTGGGCCTTGTCCAAATAGACTTATGGGAGCTTACGAAACTCTGTTATGTTGCTCGGTTTGGATTTTATGCCCCCGGATCAAATTGGCCACCTGTCCTTGAATGGATCGAGGAGACAAGTTGCAACTCGCGATAAAACTCAAACTAGGACTCAGATGCATGAACCATCAGTTGCATTGGATCCAGAGCATCGATTTTAATCTAGTGGGGCCCCTATTCTATCATTCCCAAGACCTAAAAATAGTTTGTTAGAGTATCTCTGGCACTAGGGTTTTGGTCATGTTAGCACTAGAAATTGTTCCTAGACTGCTTTAGGAACAATCCTAGCACACCTTAGATTAAAAATGATTTGGTAGGAGTTTTAAGATGGATAAATATTTGCTCAGTTTGAAAGGGAATAATGATATGATCCGTTAAGATCACTAACCTAATTGCAGCAAGTCAGGTAAACAAAACTAATGGCTAGAAATTTAAGATTTTAAGTGGTGTGATTGAGAGAAGGGGAAAAACAAAGACTGATAAATACACTAATAACAAATCATGTCTTTAATGTCGTTATGCAACATAGGAATAAACCTTTATCCAAAATTCATTCTAAATAAGATTTAAGGAGGAAAACACCAATGTGGAAAAGATTATTAAAACCCTTTAAAGCAATCTTCTCAACACAAAAAACATTTGTCATAAGCTCGTATAAAATCAACAAAGTGTTCAAAGGAAAACATGAAGATGATAATCAGAGAGAGACAACAGACTAACCATCAATTTCATTAGCAACTGAAGTCTTTACATAGGAAAGATAGATAAAAAAAGTCTTAAGATATGTAATATCAAGCCAAAACAAGGATTCAACCCCTCGCTAGCTCTCTCTCAGTTCCTCTAACTGAAATCCCTCCCTTTTACATATGATTTTCCATGAGATTTATACATATATGAGATAACAACAATATCCTCAAAGTTTGGATCTGATCTACTCAAAATAGATATAGATGACACCTCCTAGGGTCAAAATTTCACTTAGTCAAATCAACAAGATCACAAAAAATCTAGAAAATCAGTCCCATACCTAAAATCTAGGGTTTGAAATTTAAAGCATTAAATACATTCAAATCAAATAAAATATTTGAGGATATTATGAAAAAATATCTTCCTTGAACATACATGTGTCTTCCTGAATTGACACCTCATCTTGGCACGTGTGGAATCGAACTAAGGGCTAATTGTCCCATTTCACAACATATGGTGAATTTATGAAAAATCAACTGTAAAGATCTGCTTGTATCTCCCAAACCATGACACCTTTGTGAAAAATGAGGGTGGTTTTTGTATATGAACTTGTTCTTGAGAAAAACCTATTTCCTTTTTTCAAAACACCTCTCCATATCCTCGTAATATGTGCCCAAAGATGATGACTAGAACAAGAAAATTCTTGTATTTTCAAATCTGAAAAATGAGTTGTAAAGGTCTCCTTGTATCTCCCAAACCATGACACCTGTGTAAAAAATTAGGGATTTTTTTTATATGAGTTCGTTCTTGAGACAAAAATCTTTCAGTTTTTCAAAATACCTCTCCATATGGTTAGAGTCTAATCCCAAAGATGATGACTAAAACAGGAAAACTCTTGTATTTTCAAATCTGAAAAATGAGTTGTAAAGATCTGCTTGTATCTCCTAAACCATGACACCTATGTAAAAACTAAGGGAGGTTTTTTTAGATGAGTTTGTTCTTGAGAAAAACCTATTTTAGTTTTTCAAAATAATTCTCCATATGGTCAGAGTCTGAGTTTTAAATTGACTGCAAAAATAGTGATTTCTAGAAAATACCTTGTTTCCTTTGTGGAGAGCTGCGAGAACTTCCTGTAGCGACATAAAAAAAAAAAAAAATTTGCACGTTTTCAACTCATTTACTTGCCCAGGTTACAACTGATAATAACAAAAAGAGGAATGTCACCTTAGCTACAAGAAACACAAAATGTTTCTTCTGTTATCCATCATTTTCAGTCATAGTTTAGGATTTGTATAAGAGGTGAAGTTCTCAAATTGTCGGATCTCCATGAAAAGCATATGAAGTTGCTTCAGCCAACAAATCCAAACTATTTCTTCTAGTTTTCTGGTATTGGGAATGAGTTTTCATTCTCGTGGGATTATCCCCTTGGTGGCTTGGCGCTTAACTTCGATAGTTTGTGGACTAATTGGATATTGGGCTTGTGGGCCCAATATTATTTTAGCAAAATTTATTAATATAAATAAATAAAAACCATGCATAAAGGTCAAGGAGTAAATTTGGCTTAAAAACCAATTTAAATTCAAAATTTGTCAAACTTTGAATCTTTCCCAAGAGAACCTGAAGATCTTAACCAAAAATGTGAATCCCAAACATTTCCTACCAAAAATTGATGAAGGTGCTACCAGAAGTTCCCGTAGATAAAAAAATTCCTTGAAATTGCTCAAGACAGAAAGAGTACTAACATGGGCTCCACAGAGGATGGAATTTTTTCTATGAGCTTCCAAGAACAAGCATACATGTGCCTTATCCATTGGGATATGGATTCATTCACCACCTTCCAAACCTCTACAACTTATTCAAATTCTAAAAACACACCGCTGAAAAAAATATATATTACTTCCTACTGTAGTTTGTCCATACTGTATAAACTAAAGAAAACCAAATTCTCAGAAAGAGAGCTTATTCATCCTACAGTACTCTACTCTAACCAACTCTCCAATTTTCTCAAGTAAAAGAAAATTTCCATAGCATCCATGAAATTAGCTTCACAACTAATAGAATCACATGTCTACAACTGATTAACAGATAACAACAGAGATATAACAACAACCATAAATTCTTTGGAAAACCATAATCACCTTCAAATTCCAGTGATATGATGAAATCTAAAATCTTTAAAGAATTTAAAAAACAATACTCCAACATTAGTGCTACTGGGTCTTCAAAACCAAGATCAAAAACCTATTGAACCAGATGAGATGACTTCCACTGCATGAATTCTTTTTTGCTGAGAAAAAAGTGACATCATTGTTCCTTCAACAACAACAGCCCTTTCCCATGATAATCATGAGCAACAAAATTTATTTGATCATGCAGTACAAATCCCTGACCAAAACTTTAAAACATATAATCCTGGAGATCATCATAAACAAACAAAGACTGTTGATTTCCAGTATGAATAGTCAGGCACATTGGAGTAGTAGTTGTTTCCTCAACAAAATAATCATGTGACACTTCAATATTAGGTTTAAAAAGGATCCTACTATGATCATCTGAAAACCCTCCACAAAGAAATTTATCCTTTGAAAAATGACCCTCATGATCATCCTTATAAACAAAATCAGCTCTTGGCTCATAACTAGAAAAATATTTAATTGTATTTGTAAATTCACCTTGCTGGTATAAGTTATGAGCATATAAATCTGCATTCTCATTAGTAGAAAAATCATATTTAACAATTTCAAGACCTAAGAAAGAATTGAAATATGAAAATGATGCAGAAAGTTGTCCCAAATCTAACTTTTTCCCATATCATTCTTCCAGTTGATCTGCATCCAAATCTGATTCGTGATCCTCATAAGCTTTAATTTGTTCAAAACTTTCATCCCAAAACCTCTTTGGCAGCCTCGCACAGGAATGAAAATTCTCCTCGATCTCCTCAACATTAGTAAACATTTGTTCAAGGGATGAGGATTTCCTCTCTTTGAGATAAAGGAACAACTCATGATTTTGAGCTAGTGTATAATATACCATGGCAACAGTTTCAGAAGGTCGGGTCTCCAAAGGCATACTGCAATAAAAATTGTGAAACCTCATGTTGAATGTAGCAAGGGATTCTTCCTTCCCTCTTCTCATATTATTAAGTTGGATCAAATACTAATCAACAGATTAGTTTTCACCCCAATATCTTAGGAATACACGATGAAAATCAGTCCACGAACAAATAGAACAAGCCTTTATATTTCTAAACCATAAAGCAGCATCCCCAACCAAGGATTTGGAAAATAACCTTAAGATAACATCCTCATGCATGATTTCAAAATTATCAACGAAATCCTCAAAATCTTCCATGTTCTTTTCAACTATAATATGATGGTCTCCTTTAAACATAGGAAGGTAATCAAAGAACATAGGAGGGTAAGCATTTAGGATATGAGGCAACTTGAGAGGTTTAAAAAATTCTATGATTCTTAATTGAACTTCAGAAGGTGGAACACAAAGGTCAACTGGTTGATTGCAAGGTTCAATAGGGATCTCATAAGGTGTGTCAACTTTGTAATCTTTAAGTTTACAATATGAGTCAACTTCAAGAGAAATTGAAACATAGACCTCAGTGTTTTCAATAGGTTCACATGATGGGATAAAATCAAGGTCAATAGTGCATGAAGAGGACAAATATTCATTAACCAGGGGAGAATATGCATTTGTAGGCCTACAATCATTTGAATAAACAAAGCAAAAGATAATCATCTTTACATGCAAACGGAAACACGGGAACAAGCTGATAAATAAGAACAAAAGTTCATGGAGAAAGCTAATGAGTTGATACCTTGTTTTTCCCTTTCGTGCTTTCATTTTTCTGTCAATAGGATTCTTCCTCCAGTGGAGTCTTAGATTGTGGAGTTGCCACGTGAATGATATGAAATATTATATATGTTCACTTCTTGTTCACCATCAAGAAGAGAATCTAGTCGATTTCGTTCTCCCAGGGAACATTACTTCGTTCTTTCTGTTCCCCAACAATGGTGCCAAAAGATGTTAGCACTAGAAGTTGTTCCTAGACTTCTTTAGGAACAAGTCTAGCACACCTTAGATTAAAAATGATTTGGTAGGGGTTTTAACATGGATAATTATTTGCTCAGTTTGAAATGGAATAATGATATGATCCGTTAAGATCACTCACCTAATTGCAACAAGTCAGGTAAACAAAATTGATGGCTAGAAATTTAAGATTTTAAGTGGTGTGATTGAGAGAAGGGGAAAAACAAAGACTGATAAATACACCAATACCAAATATTTTCTTTAATGTCTTTATGCAGCAGAGGAATAACCTTTATCCAAAATTCATTCTAAATAATATTTAACGAGGAAAACACCAATGTGGCAAATATTACTAAAACTCTTAAAAGAAACCTTCTCAGCACAAAAATCATTTGTCATAAGCTCGTATAACATCAACAAAGTGTTCAGAGGAAAACATGAATATGATAAACAAAGAGAGATAACAGACTAACCATCAATTTCATTGGCAACTGAAGTATTTACATAGGAAATATAGATCAAAACAGTCTTAAGATATGTAATATCAAGACAAAACATGGATTCAACCCCTCTGTAGCTCTCTCTCAGTCCCTCAAACTCAAATTCCCCCCTTTTACATATGATTTTCCATGAGCTTTATATATCTATGAGATAGCAACTAGATCCTCAAATTTTGGATCTGATCTACTCAAAATAGATATAGATGACACCTCCTAGGGTCGAATTTTCACTTAGTCAAATCAACAAGATTACAAAAAATCTGGAAAATCAGTCCCATACCTAAAATCTAGGGGTTGAAATTTAAGGCATTAAATACATTCAAATCAAATCAAATATTTGAGGATATTTAGAAAAAAATATCCTCCTTGAACATCCATGTGTCTTTTTGACTTGACACCTCATCTTGGCACGTGTGTAATCGAACTAAGGGCTAACTGTCCCATTTCACAACATATGGCGAATTTATGAAAAATGAGTTGTAAATATCTGCATGTATCTGCCAAACCATGACACCTTTGTGAAAACTGAGGGAGGTTTTTGTATATGAGATTGTTCTTGAGAAAAACCTCTTTCTGTTTTTTCAAAATACCTCTCCATATCCTCGTAACATGTGCCCAAAAATTATTACTAAAACAGGAAAATTCTTGTATTTTCAAATATGAAAAATGAGTTGTAAAGATCTACTTGTATCTCCCAAACCATGGCACCTGTGTAAAACTTGAAGGAGGTTTGTTTATATGAGTATTGATTGAGACAAAATTATTTCAGTTTTTCAAAATACCTCTCCATATGGTCAGAGTATTAGCCCAAAGATGATGACTAAAACAGGAAAATTCTTATATTTTCATATCTGAAAAAAAAAATGAGTTGTAAAGCTCTGCTTGTATCTTCCAAACCATGACACTTGTGTAAAACCTGAGGGAGGTTTTTTTAGATGAGTTTGTTCTTCAAAAAAAAAAAAATTTATTTTTTTCAAAATACCTCTACATATGGTCAGATTCTGAGTTTGAAATTGATTACAAAAACAGTCATTTCCAGAAAATCCCATGTTTTATGCGTGGAGAGTTGCGGGATCTTCCTGTAGCGACATACAAAAAATTCAGTTTTTCATCTTTTCAACTCTTGTCCTTGCCCAAGTTACAACTTATCATAAAAAAAATAGGAATGACACCTTATATACAAGAAACAAAAAAGGTTTCTTCCGTTATCCATCATTTTCAATCATATTTTAGAATTTGTATAAGAGTTGAAGTTCTCAAACTGTCATATCTCCATGAAAAACAGATGAAGCTGCTTTGGCCAACAAATCCAAACTATTTCTTCTGGTCTGTTGGGATTGAGAACGAGTTTGAATTCGTGTGGGCTTATCCCCTTGGTGGCTTGGCGCTTAACTTCGATAGTTTTTGGACTAATTGGAGATTGGGCCTGTGGGCCCAATATTATTTTAGCCAAATTTATTAATAAAAATAAATAAAAACCCTACATAAAGGCCAAGGAGAAAAATTGGCTTAAAAACCAATTTAAATTCATAATTTTTCAAACTTTGAATCTTTCCCAAGAGAACCAGAAGATCTTAACCAAAAATGTGAATCCTGAGCATTTCTTACCAAAAATTGATGAAGGCGCTACCGAAAGTTCCTGTAGCGAAATTTTATCCTTGAAATTGCTCAAGACAGAAAGAGTGCTAATAGGTCAATGAGGCATAGTGCAATTTCTAAAGAGGAGGTTTACTTTCAAGAACACTGTGTCGGGTATTTTTGGATAGTGTAGTCACATGGGCCTTGTCCAAATAGACTTTTGGGAGCTAGCGGAACTCCGTTATGCTGCTCGGTTTGGATTTTATGCCCCCAAACCAAATTGGCCACATGTCCCTGAAAGGCTTGAGGAGGTGAATTTTAACTCATGATAAAACTCAAACCGAGACTCGGATGCACGAACCGTCAATTGCATTGGATCCAGAGCACCCGATTTCAGCTATTGGGGCCCCTCCGTTATCATTTCGTCGACCGAAAAACTATTTGTTGGAGTATCTATGACACTAGGATTTTGGTCAATGAGGCATAGTGCAATTTCTGAAGGGGAGGTTGATTTTCAAGAACACTGTGTAGGGATTTTTTAGCTAGTGTAGTCATGTGGTCCTTGTCCAAATAGAATTGTGGGAGCTTACGGAACTTCGTTATGCTGCTCGGTTTGGATTTTATGCCCCGGGAACAAATTGGCCATATGTCCCTGAATGGCTTGAGAAGGAGAGTTGCAACTCACGATAAAAATCAAACCGAGACTCAGATGCATGAAACGTCAGTTGCATTGGATCCGAAGCAGCAGGTTTCAACTAGTGGATCCCATATGCTATCATTCCATTGACTGGAAAACCATTTGTTGGAGTATCTTTGTCATTAGGGTTTTGGTCAATGAGGCATAGTGCAATTTCTGAAGAGGAGGTCGATTTTCAAGAACAGTGTGTCGGACATTTTTGGCTAGTGTAGTCATATGGGCCTTAGCGAAACAGACTTGCGAGAGCTTACATAACTCCATTATGCTACTCGGTTTGGATTTTATGCCCCAAACCAAATTGGACACATGTCATTGAATGGCTTGAGGAGGCAAGTTTCAACTCCCAATAAAACTCAAACCTGGACTCAAGTGCATGAACCATCAATTGCATTGGATTCGAAGCATCAGGTTTTAGCTAGTGGGGCCCCTATGTTATCATTCCATCGACTAGAAAACCATTTTTTGGAGTATCTCTGGCACAAGGGTTTTTCTCAGTGCTTATTACATATGTTTGACAATTTAACAACTTGTTAGGCTAGACATGGCATGGTAAGTGAAGGCATGGGAAAGAAAGGCAAGTGAAGGAATGGAAAGTGAAGGCATGGCATGACAATGCATGGCAAGTGAAGGCATGGAAAACATGGCATGTCATGACAAGTGAAGGCATGGCATGACAAGGCATGGAAAGGAAAGGCATGGCAAGGCAAGGCATGGCAAGGAAAGTGAAGGAAAGGCAAGGTAAGGCATGGCAAGTGCAGGAATGGAATGGAATGACAAGGCATTGCATGGCATGGAATGGCATGGCATGGAATGGCAAGGAAAGACATGGAATGGAAATGAATGGCAAGACAAGGCATGGAAATGCAAGTGAACACAAGGCAAGGCAAGGCATGACAAGGAAAGGCAAGTGAAGGAAAGATAAGGAAAGTGAAGGAAAAGCAAGGCATGGAAAGTGAAGGCAAGGAACGAGAAGGCATGGCAAGTGAAGGAAAGGAATGGAAAGGCATGGCAAGTGAAGGAAAGGAATGGAAAGGCATGGAAAGGCATAAAAAGACAAGGCAAGTGAAGGTGTGGCATGGAAAGGCATGGCAAGGCAAGGCATGGAAAGGAAAGTGAAGCCATGGAATGGCATGACAATGTTGAAAAGTCAACAAGAAACATGTGTCTAATTTACTTTTCCCTTAATTAAATTAGACAATAAATATTAATCTATTATCTCATTCATAACTGAGTGATTTGGAATTGTAACAGAATTACAAGTGTAGTTAAGTGAGTTAAGCTTAGTTGTATTAGTGTGAGTTCAGTGAATTAATTATTCATTAATTCACAATCAGTTAACTCGCATGCAACTGAAGATTCGCCACGGTTAACTACATGCATGTTAGTTTCAATGCACACCAGTTGAGATAACAGGTGAAAGGGACAGTTTGGCTATCATTTGTGATTTGTTCACACATGCAGTGAATATTCTTATGAGCATGTACAAACAAGGCAATTGCATTCATTCGATTCATTGTGAGAATTCGGATTGCAGAGTTTGTGCAGAGGAGGCAGGTTGTCTGGACACAGGAATTGGCGCATGCATTTGCTAATTTGTGTATGACAGTGTGAGACGATTGTATTGTACTGAGAGCTCTTTGATTAGAGTTTTGTATGAGATTGTTTCATGATTCATGATATACATAATATATGATAGTGGTGTTTTTAGCTTTACGCTTTCCCGGTAAAACTTATGTGTTGTGTGTTATTGATATTTCACTTTGTGCATTGTGGTTGTGATCGTGGTTTAATTGCTTCCGCAAAAGTAATAGTAGAAGCGATTATGTATTTAAGAAAGGCAGAACTTGTTAGATCAGGAGAATTGCAGGAATACATTAATTTGTATCGAAATTTCTACAGACAAGGCATGGCATGACAAGGCAAAGCCATGAAATGGCATGAAAAGGTAAGACATGGCATGAAAAGGCAAGGCATTTCATGGCATGACAAGGCATGGAATAACATGGAAAGGAAACACATGGCAAGAAAAGTTGTAGGCATGCATGTGCCATCCTAGCTCACTTTTTATAATCATGCATGTTGTAGTCATGCATGTGCCATCCTTAGGAGTTGAGTTATATTTAGTGTTGCTTCTATTTGTGCATGCATGTTCTATTGTTAGATGATGGTATAGATCCCTAGGCTACTAGGGTTCACTACATGTGGATTGTATATTCTAGGAGGAGGGTGTAGGTCCCAAGGAGGTGCATGGATTCACATGTTGCAATTTTCTCCAGTTGGGTGTGCACCATTCCTCGTACATATATCCATGTATCCATCTACACTACTTAAGGTAATTAGGGTTATAGTTTGACCTTGCCATATGGAGCTCTCCCTTGCATGAATTTAGTGTTGGATTACTGAGAGGGGGGGTGAATCAATAATAGAGAAATTATAATCCTTTTTAAACCAAATAATCCAAGTGTTATATCAATGTATAATTATCATTCAATAATGAGCAATGAATAAAATAACATTCATACACATACACAGTACACCAATGTTTTACGTGGAAACCCAAAGCGGGAGAAAACCACAGAATGTTTTTTCTTATATGTCTTGAAGAATTACATTCATTGGAAGCACCAACTTCCTTTTTTTTCCAGCTGCAACTGGAAGGAGGCTCCAACCCCCTAGTTTCTCAGGCTACAACCTAAGGGAATATCCAACTCCCCAATTCTCTGGCTACAACTAGAAGGAGGCTACAACCCCCTATGTTCTTCGGCTACAACCGGAAGGTGGCTACAACCACTTGTCCTTGCCTTGTCCAACCGCCCTGAAGTAGATTTAGAAAAATGGAACCACCGTCACACTATCACTGTGAGATATACCGCTATAAGCATGTACCAATAAACCTGAACCATGCATCAACCATGCATCAACCTGTACCTTCACCTGTAATCAACTTGTACCATAAACAAGTGCATCAACCATGCACCAACAACCCTAACTTGAAATAATCATAACTTTGTACATGTAATGAATAAATATATGAAACTGATACACAATTTTCTTCAATGTTTTTTATGCAATTCCTCCATGTTTCACTACTTGGAACCTCTTAGAAAAGGAGTTATAGAAAAAATGGCATACCTTGTTGAATTCTGGCTTATTCTAGAGAGTGACCTTGTAGAGTGTGCCCTGCACAGGATATTTGTTGAATCAACCTGAAATTGTTACACAACATACTACATATTGTACTCTAACAAAAAAAAAAATTCTTACCTAATTTGGATATTTTATGAAGAAGTTATGACGTTTTTACCCTAAACACTTGTTTTAGACTAGTTTCAGGACTAGCCACAAACCCTATTTTCCACGGAGTGTAACTCCAAAAATACAACAACCCACAAGCTGAATTTTTTACCAAAGATACTTGGATATGTTTCATCAATGGAATAGAAATTTCACAGTCTGAATCATTCTAGAAACAACGTTATTGCAAAAATGGTGATATGACCTGTAAATAACATACCTTAGAAAACATCATCAAAAGAATTTATCCTTCCTTGAATTCCGGCTTTCTTTTCTTCACCTTCTCTCAGAAATTCGGCTTAGATATCCTTTGGTTACCTCAAACACCTATAGATATTCAATATTCTCAAGTCTTATGTAAAATGAGAGAGTCTTGCCTCTTATTTATACTCTCCAAGTAGCTTCCTTAAAAACATCTTCTAGGTCGCTTTGCCCACTTTCCTTATTTTAGGGTTAACCCACTTCTAATTTCTCCATCAAATTTATTATTTAAATAATTTATTTTGTATTCACTTTGAATTATAGTAAACTCATCACTTCACTTTATTATTTACCTTCTAAAATCTCTTAAACCACTTTGACTACTTTGACCTTTTGGGGCTTCTAGATGACATATGAGGGTCCTCCAACTTCGTAAGGCCATAACTCTCAAACCGTGAGGAGTTATGTGACGTTCCACATACCACCATAAATGGAATGACATGTAATATCCATATAGAATAGTATTACCTACAAATATATCAAAAATCATACCATTATCCATCAAACAAACTTGGGTCCATTACCCAAACCTGGGTTCTCCAACTTCTCATGGTCATAACTCTCTAACCGTGAGGAGTTATGTGACATTCCACATACCACCGGAAATGGCATGACAAGAAATATCCATCTAGGATAGTTTCACTGAAAAATTCACTGACCTTCATCTCATTATTCCACAAATAAGAATGGGTTCTCTAACCACACTTCTAGGATAACTCAATCTGCAAAGCATCTTCCCATGAGGGCTTTCACCATAAGGGGACCACTTTGGATTTCATAAATTTTTACTTATTATCAACCATGAAAAGACAATAATGAGTCATCTTTACATCAAACAAACTTGGGTCCATTACCGAAACCTTTGTGCTACCGGTCTTTCTTCAAGGGTTGACATTAATGACAACCAACCTTTATCAACAATATCCCCCTTTGGCATTTATGGAAACACTCTGATGAAAAACTAAAATTATGTCATGAAATACTGAAGTCATATCACTCATGCTCCCCTTGGAAACATGCCTCTGTCCTCTGCATATATGTGACCATTTCTCCCCCTAGAACCATGCCTATGTCCTCTGCATATGATGAATCTCTCCCCCTTTGTCATCAATGGCAAAGGTATTTTTCCATCTGGGGATGCTCCCCCTGACTGAACTGTCCTCTTTATGGTGCTTCCTTGTGTACATCTAAGACATATAAGATAAGCATTTAAAAGCATTCATTTTGGAATAGAAATAACTTCGAGTCTCTGGCGAAGATACTCAAAGGCTTCTCATGGAAGTGGTTTTTTAAAGATGTCTACCACTTCTTCTTTTGTGCCCACATACTCAAATATGATGTTCTTTTCTGCAACCTATTCCCGTATAAAGTGATACTTGATTGGAATGTGATTTATCTTGGATTGCATCACCAGGTTCTTTGAGATATTGATGGCACTTGTATTATCACAATAGATTGGAATGGGCTCGTCATACTCAACTTGTATATCTGTCAGAGTTTGTTCCATCCAAAGAACTTGTGTACAACATAATTTTGTTGCAATATACTCTACCTCGGTTGTAGATAAAGATATTGATGATTGTTTCTTACTTAGCCATGATACTAAACACTCACCCAAGTATAACGTTTCTCCATTGGTGCTTCGTCGGTCCTCAATACAACCTACCCAATCTGCATCTGTGTAGACAATAAGTGATAGATCCTTTCCTTTTGGATACCATAATCCAAACTCTTTGGTTCCTTTGAAATATATGAAAATCATATTCACTACTAATACATGTGATTCCTTTGGTGCTGCTTGAAATCGTGCCACCTGTCCAACTTCCTGCATTACATCTAGTCTGGATGTTGTCACATAGAGTAGGCTACCAATCATTGACATGTATTGCCTCTGATCTGTAGACTTTGAATCATCATCTTTGCTCAACTTGCAACTGGTTTGCATGGGAGTGATAATTGGTTTGCAATCTTCCATTCCGAACCTCTTTAGCATTT
>ML788559.1:82462-92775 GCA_009831015.1 Picea engelmannii | reverse complement strand
ACATCAATTCCATTAGTTTCATAGAAGACTCTATAAAATACCACTTGATACCCTACATCTCCCATCTTGACTCATCGAAGAATATGTACGATGCCCTAAAAAACCTCTTCTCAGTCAGAAACATTGGACAAATAATGAGTCTAAAGAATGAGCTATGTGACATGAAGATGAATGATGATGATAGCATAACATCATACTTTGTGAGGATATCCTAGTTAATAGATCAACTACAAGCCATTGAAGAGATCATTTCAGAGAAGGAATTGGTAAACATAGTACTCAATGGTCTTCCCAAGATGTGGGATGCATTTGCCGCAAGCATGAACACAAGAAAGGAGTATCCTACATTTGAAGAACTTTGGACTTGCTGTGCTCAAGAAGAATCCAGGATCAGTGAAAAAAGAGAAACCCAAAAAGAAGTACGATGATCAAACCGTCACCGCAAGATTCAAGAATTTCAGGAACAAAAGGAAGTTTGGTTCAAGGAGGAAGACAAATCAAGAGAAAGATTTTCAGAAATACAATGCTTCAACTGTCGAAAGTATGGTCACTACAAGAATCATTGTCCCGAGATAAAGAAAAGGAAGGAGAAACACGAAGCATCAGTTTCCGAAGAAAAGAAACCTACAAAGAAAACTAAGCAGGATGAAAGAGACTTCTTCTTCTGAAGGTAACAATACCCTTCTTAGTTCTTGTACATATCTTGTTTGCATATCTTGTATATCTATCTCTTAGAAGATAATATGTTCCAAGAAGAACTATACTTAGGGAAGAACAACAATATAAGGATTGTTATCATTATACAAGTCAGATAATACACATGAAAGGATGAAATACATCAAACAAATCATGTGGAAGCTATTACAAGATAAGCCGAAATCAGAATCAATCCTGAAGAGACTTAGAAGAAGCAAAGACAGAAAGAAGTCAGCAATCAAGAGGAAATTGGAGAAAGACTTATGACACTTTGCAGAAGACAAAAAGGATGCATATGGAAGCATGGACTCTATTAGATGGAGGGAGTCGATTATATATTTCCAAAAGAAAAACATGCACTCATACCTGAATCAAGGATTAGGAGGGAGATAATCCTATGATCCATTGAATATGATGAAGTATATATCCATGGTAGCAGCCATGAAAAGCAATACGTGTTCAGTTTGATCTTAGAAGAAGTCTTCTTCAAAGAGAAGCCTTAAAGTATCCCTAGTTGTCCATCCACATCCATGATCCAATGATGAAAGGAAGAAGTTGGAATCTTCAGAGCATGGAATCTATAGAAAAATCCATGGACCCAAGAGATAAAGAGAAACATAAGGAAGAACATGAAGATTCCAAGAAATAAAGAAGAGCCAGAACAACCAGTCATTGTATCGAGAATCACAAGATTACCAGCCTGATATGAACTCACTAAAAGCATCAAGCAGAGGAACTGAAAGTTGTGATGAAGAACAGTGTATGAAAGAATTATGAATGTAAGCATTGCGAGATCCAGAATTATAGGTTCTCCCAAATGGAGGGAGAAGACTATAATGATTGCTTGTAAACCAGACATACCTCTACATGAGCCATTATATCGTCTCCAATTGAAATCAGATGAATGAAAAAAAAATTCTCCAGAGCAATTGAACAAAGAGCGTATGAAGAGCAACCTCAAGACTTTGAAGCATACCAGAAACAGACCCTTGTATGGAGATGAAAGAAGATAACTTGGTGGATAGCGTGGTGAATATTTTCTATAACAGAGATATTGCATTAGAATGATTACTCAGAAGATCAAGATGATGGATTGTCAATCCATGACAAATATCTCATGATGACATAAGAAGTGCCACATGGATATGTTCCAGTTTGACCCTTATCACGATGTTGTGAGCTAGCAGGAACCAAAGAGGAATCCAACAATTATATAATTTATTGATCAGAGCTATATGAAGCCTTCAAAGAAAACCAGTGTTCCAGATTGAAGTACATTTGAGATCAAGCATTACATTCTCCGTGATGAAGTCTAGAAAGGAAAAAATGGCTCTCCAATATATATCTCCACAGATGAGCAGATAAGCAGACATTTTGGTAAATCTTATTTCCAAGATGAAAGAGTTTGTGTACTCAAGCTAGAGCTCGTGGAGATGACTTCCTTATTGAAAAAGGAAGAGATGAATCCCAGATTGTGAGGGAGAAATGATGTATTATTTATTGATGGACAATCATTTTTCAGTTCAAAAAATGGTCCAGGATGAGCAGATTGTTTCCAGTTCGGAAAGTGGATTGAGATTTCTGACAGACAGACATTTTTCAGTTCGGAAAATGGTCCAGATTGTTGATGTACCATAGACAGTGACTTCCCATTGTGGTTAACATGGGAAGTGGTCTAGGGCAGTCTCTCTTCTTGAGGGTTACTCAAGAAGACTGGTCCGCCTCGTCGGACAACAGTTTCCCATTCTGGTTAACATGGGGAATGGTCCGTTTTGGAGGTTGTTGTAGGACAATAATTTCCTTTGGAAATGGTCCGAACAATCATTCCTTAGGGTGGATTCATTCTCTCTAGGTTGCACTTTGTTTAGTGCCGGAAGAATGGCCTAGGGTGGGGAATGGTCCAGGTTCAGCAATCAGGTACAAACGTTCCTTAGGGAAGACTCATTCTCTCTAGGTTACACTTTGTTTAGTGTCGGATGAATGGCCCAGGGTGGGGAATGGTCCAGGCTCAGAAATCGGGACAATTATTCTTCCTTGCTTTAGAAGAATAGTCCAGATAGCTCATCATTGATGTCTTAACTTTTTGAGGGAAAATAATCTTCCGACATCTCATATATGTGAGTGGAAGAATGGCCCAGATGATTCATTTTATATCATAACATTGTTTTTGTGCAAGTTGATATCAGATGATTGTTATGAAGACCGTATGTTTCTAAACATTAGATGTATACTACTGTGGTGTACATCTCGACGTACTGAGATGAGTTCGCTTGAGACACTCCCACATTGTTAAAGGTTATACCATGACCTGAGCTATGACTCATAATGCTTTCCTTAGGGATTAGCTACCCCTCGTTGTGAAATACATGTACAAGATGGTATGGGTCCACACATACCACAACTCCAGTAGGTTGGCTAACCTGCATGTGATGAGCCCATTTGAGTAGCCATAGGATGGTCATCCTGGATTGGAGTGATGTTATAACACCTAGATGATGATATGGTGGTCCTCTGAATCAAGTGATGTTATAATACCATCTATTAGGTTGGATAACGTGCATTTGATGAGGCCAGTTGAGTAGCCATAGGATGGTCATCCTAGATTGGATTGATGTTATAACACCCAAATGATGATATTTTGGTCCTCCAGATGGAGTGATATTATGACACCATGGTCCTCCTTACTAGAGTTGGCGATAGGTGGTCCTCCTAGATTGGAGTGACGTTATAACACCCAGATGATGATATGGTGGTCCTTTGGATGGAGTGATGTTATAACACCATGGTCCTACTGACTAGAGTTGATGATAGGTGGTCCTCCTGGATTGAAGTGGTGTTATAACACCTAGATAATGATATGGTGGTCCTTCGAATGGAGTGATGTTATAACACCATGATCCTCCAGAGTGGAGTTGACAATAGGTGGTCCTCCAGATTGGAGTGATGTTATAACACCTAGATAACTATATGGTGGTCCTCCTGGATTGGAGTGTTGTTATAACACCATAGATTATGATAAGGTGGTCCTCCTATATTAGAGTGATGCTATAACACCTAGAAAATGATAAGGTGGTCCTCTTGGATCGGAGTGATGGTATAACACCTAAGTAATTATGGTATAATCCTCCTTGTGGAGTGGGTGTGATGCCTTGAAGTGTTGGCCAAGGAAAACCTTTCCTATGATGTAAGAAGTCAAGTAAAATTTATAGATTTGTGAAGAAAATTCCAAGCTAGACATTGGTTATGCGAAGTGCAAGTCGGCCATAATGTAAAGTCATGTATGAGTCATGTTGGACGTCTATATATATATGATCTCCTTCAATGATTGTGACATACTACTCTTTCTCTTGCGCACTTGGTTTTGCTCTGCAGTTGTCTGGGGAATTTTTCTAAAACTATTCTTTCTCCTTCTAGGGTTTGTTATGTCTTTTTCATGCTCATTGGAGACTCTCTATGACATGTGTATTTTCCTTGGATTCTCGCTATGAATTGTGTCTTGTCCTTGGAGGTTTTCTATGGCTTGTGTCTTGTCCTTGGAGGTTTTCTATGGCTTGTGTCTTGTCCTTGGAGACTCACTATGACTTGTGTCTTATTCTTGGAGGCTTCCTATACTTGTGTCTTGTCATTGGTGGCTCTCTATACTCTTGCCTTTCACTCTAGAGGTACTCACTATGCTTTTTCAAGCTTCAATAAAGAACTGGTTTGTTTTCTACAGGTTATGTATTACATGGTCTTGCATCTCTCCTTTGGCCTATGGTTTTTGGCAAAAGACTTGATAAAGCCATGATTGGATATTGATTTATAAGGACTTGATCATAGTGAAATGTTGGTGGTTTATAAGGGTTCTATGACCGATGGGAGCACAAAAGAACTCAAGATACACATAAATAAACAACTCAACACAACAAATGAAAATTGACATATTAGCATAACAATATCCAATTAATTTATTTAAAGTCAACCAATGATACCTTATTCTCCATCCAGATAACAAAATCGGACCACATTTTGTCTTATATCATCTCTATTTCTAATTGTGATGGATAATGGACATATTGTTGCTCCTTTCAAAACATGACAGATGGACTAGTTAAAGTAATTAATATCTAATCATTTACATTTTTGTACAATATATATATATATATATATATATATATATATATATATATATATATATCATTTCAGATATTAAATATACTTACAAATTTGCATATTAACGCTTAGGTTAAGGATTAAGAATAAGCACCCCTCCTCCCTTGTTGTGGATTTCACTAAACACAAATTGATTTCTGGGTGTGATTTGTGATTAAGAATAAGCACAAATCCAAGAAACACCCCCACTCTTTTGATGACCAATTGGACTAAGAGTGCAACACTCCAAAGAATGGCACAAATGCAAAGAAGAAATAAACTTGTTACACTTTGGACAAAATTGCTCAATTTGATAATTCCTCAACACCTACAAAAGAAGGAAACAAAGATCAACTCTAAGAAAGGAAATAAAAAATATAAAGTGGTGCAACACTTATAAGACATTTAACCATCATAATACACATTGATGAGTTTGTAAATATCTTTTTATGTAACTCACAAAAAAATTAACCTACGATAACGATAAGAAGATTGCAACCTATGCACCTAAATTTTCCAACACCATTCTTCGCATAATGCACATAGACTCATCTCCCTCATTAAGCACAATTCAACTGGAGTAAGTAAGAGCACATCAATTACACAATCAAATGGGGGTTCATTAACAACCTCTCCATGTTATTTTTCATAACTATAATTAGAGAAATTTGATTCTCGTGGCCACTACATAATGACAGAAGCTCAAAACCCAATCTCACCCATATCCTTACAACATCGGATGGCTCCAAATCGAGAAGGAGAACTACATCACCATGGAATGTATATTTCTATCCTTGGAAAACATGAGGTAACATGTGGTCACGTCACACCTTTGAATATCTACAATGATGTATTATTAGGAAACCCTACTTGTGAGAGAAACACGGGGTCTATTATCATGACCTTGGAGCATCAACATTGAGTTAGTCAATGGTAGATTGTTCTATGTTTTCAAGGTAAAGTGAAAACTAAATCTCTTTATGGTTTCAACCACATAATTTTATAATTTATTTAATCTCTTTGTGGTTGCAACCACATACTTCCATAAGTTATTCAATCACACATGTAAATGGATTATGTGGACTACCTAACCAATGTCTTGTATGAAGCTATCATGACTAAACTAATATCCACCACTAACACCCAAAAATTTTATTGCACTTCTTGAGGTTCATAGTGGCAATTAGTAGGAACTTTCATTACATTTAAACAAGAATAGAACTAAGAAGTGATTCCTCTTAAGCCCCCACTACTATTTACTATATAGGAGGACCTCACTGGTTTTGCGACAAAACTATATAACTTCTTCTTCACTGTAGTTTTCAATTGTTCTACCTAATATTCCCCCAACATGCTACAACCTAGTTCATTGTGCAATTATTCACTCTTGATCCCATTGACATTTTGCAGAAGATTATCATGGAATTGTCCTTATATGGGGTTGTCTCTTAGTGAACATTACATATATCACTATATCATTAGAGTAGGAACTAAACTAGTATTTTAAGATTGGATTAGAAGCTTACCTCCATGCTAGATATTCCATTGCTAGTTGTGCACTCATCCAGATCTAGGGAACCTAGTGTGATGCAACAAAACCACTTGGTAGTCTACCATTAATAACAACCTATATGAATATCATTGACATAATTCCTATTACTCATGACATTTATATTCCTAAAAAAATCGAACATCTAATTTAAATGTTGAGCTCTTATAGCATTACAATCCTCCTTTGCTCAAGAGAAAAGCACAACTTCATTGGATCCTCGAATTGAAATTGATCATAAGTTCAATACACTAGATCCTTTTGACCAAGCCATAGATCAAATGAATCGACACACATACACAAGAATATATAAATATTCTACATTTTCAAATCAAGTTAGTCCCTTGCATAGTCCAAGTATTTCGCATTTGAGCAAGTGAGAAAAAAAATTATTTTTGGATAACACACTAAAATTGCATGCCTCGGCATTAACCTCCATTGCCTACAGGAAAAAAAATTCTACTTCCAATGCAATGGAGACCATTTCTACCTAGGCAAAGGGACTCTTGATCCATACATTTACCTAATTCTTGTTCATGGTAGATATTCATAATCTCTAAATGTGGTTAAATGGGTACTTTCAACGATATTTGTCACAAGTTTTTTTATTCCTTGTCATGACCATCTCAACTATGACCCACACCTAATCTAAAATATGTGATTGATCCTTATTCAACAAGTCATCTATGTGTCATCACCAATAGATCAACATGTAGTATGCTATTGTGCCGACTTAACTCCAAATTACTTGACATCATCAATGGGATCTCATAGTGGACCGAGGTGACATGTCCACTAGCTCTAATGATTAAAGTTGATTGTATTGTCATCATTAAGGCCCATAACAACTAACATATTCTAAAAAACACTAAGATTTTTATATTCCTTTTGTTATCATGGAAATCATCTCATTGATGGTAGATTTACACTATAAATATATAATTCTAATTTCTTTTAGTTTATTTTTTTTGTATTTGGCAGAATCGGCAACTGGGTGGTCTCGTACTCACATGACATGGGGTTGATTCCGACCGCTACCACTATAACCTCTAGGTGCCATACATATTCCCCTTCCGTAGGCATAGGTAAGTCGTGGGGATTTGAACTCGAAACCTCATCGAACATAACACTTCATATCACGACACTTGCCAATTGAGCTACCCCCCGGGGGCTTAATTCTAATCATTGTAAATCATCATGAAATTGTACATTTTTAAACAAAGTTTTGCAATGATATCTTTCATGTTATAAATATATATCATATTTTCATTATAGCTAGAGACACAACAAGTTCATTTCATTGCTTCGATCCTTGCTATTTATTGTAGCTCATCCATTTATATTGGAATATATGTATATCTGAGCCAAATATCGGTCACACTATGTTTTATCTCTTTTGGCTCTATTATCTCTTTGTTCCTTTACAAATTTACATCGCACTTTATCCCCTAAGTATAATAACTCTACAAACCCCTTCTATATGCTTATGCAACATCAAGACACTTGTGCATTTCTTATTGCTTTGGCATGGTTGAGTTTCTATTTATAAAGGTTCATTATCCATTGTGACCTACTTAGAGGATATTTTGCATGCATCACATAGAACATCTTTCAACATCTATTATTTGCAATAAAAATATTCTATGGATTCAACTATGCCCTAATAACTCTAAACTACAAACGTAAACATATTATTTTAGAGGGAGTTGTGATATCTAACCTACAACTTACATAATGAAAATTGGATGTTTTGACAATAGGAACATGGCTCATGAGGCTATATACATGGTCATAGGAGGAAACAATTATGTTAGGCCCTATAGGAGGCTTTTAGGCCGTCAAGGATAATCATAACTACTCATACCACCACACATGACCTCTTACTAGTCTTCTAGTCACTTGAAATAGTGAAGATTATATGGGGCCCCTTGCATGGACCGTTAAAAGCAAACATATTAATAAGATAATATCAACAACATTCTCTAATTGCATAAATGTTGTGTGACTAATGTCATTGGTGTGTATTACAGGATCTAGAGGAGACCATGGACGACATAGACCTACTGAATCAATGAGAGGAAAGTGGGTGGCCATAGAATCAGATACAGAATCTGTAGATACAATAAAGGTACAAAGACAAATCAACCTCAACCAAAGGAGGATGGTGTTTATGAATTCACAAATGCTACAACATAGACAAGATAAATTTATATAAACTATGTTGTTTTTTCTTCAAGTCCAAAACATGATATCAATATGTCAAATATATGAGTAAAGTGAGCTTTTGTGTTGGATAGCATATTGGTTGAAATGATATAATTGGTGTATTGGACATCATTGACTATGGTGTGTATTATAGGGGCTAGACGAGGCCATGGAAACATATCGTGTCATATCAAATAAGGACACTGTTAATATTATGGTAGTTGCGGGAGGTATTTACCCCCATGTGTGAACCTGACGAGAATAGAAGACTCCAGAAAGCAAGAGAAACCCTAATGAGTTGGCTAATAACTTTAGAAGCCTTGTCGGCTCAAGAAGAAAATTTATATTAGGCTATTAGCCTCCAAGAGAAGAAGTTGGCCAGAATTAATAATAATATACTGAACAGACACATACCCAGAAGGAGAAGTCGTCCCCAGCAAACTGGTGGGATTACTATAAATACAGGGCGCCAGTTCTCATTTGACAACATCTCATAATTGCAGTTCTGCAGTTTGGTGCGCACTGCAGTTGCAGTTTGGTGCGCAGGTTTGGAGGGAGATCTGGTGCAGCTGCAGCAGCAGCAAGTTCTCAGTTTTGGCTTGAATATCTCTTGGCTAGGGTTTGGAACATCTGATCAGTCTTTTGTGATGCTCTATCCTTGGGGATTGATGCGTTACTCTTTGTTTTGGCTATCTAGCCTAGGGTTTGCTTCCGGAGGAATTCTCAGTCAAGGTTAAGGTGCTCAGAGGGAGGCTTCAGCCTGTGGTTGGGTGACGAGGGTATCGTCAATGGTAAAACGAGCACACCATCTTCTATATTCTAACAGGTTATGGGCCCACACCCCTTCAATCAACCTAAAATGCTGGAAGGAAACATAACTGCTAGACATTGAGCTCGTTGAGGAACTGCCACTAGGGTTACTAGCAGGAGCAGCTTCCAAAAGCACTGCAGCTAGGGTTACCATCAGAAGTAGTTGCAGAAACCCTAAACCTCTTGTCGAGGCACCTTAAGTGACGATATTGACCTAATCTCCAGATAGATCAGTGTGCCCTAGCCCAGCGCATCTCCTGGTACTCTCAGAAGGCCAAGACGTGAAGTTTAGATTTTCGGTCAAATCTAGGGTTTGACCAAGTCAAGCAAGCCATGACGAATTCTATGAAGTCTGAGAACAAGCTAGATGGAGCCTCTAACTTCAGAGCATGGAAGACAAGGATTGACCTCATCCTTGCTAAGAATAAAGTGCTGGATATTGTGAAAGGAAATATCGTGAAGCCAGAGTTTAAAGAAGGAGAAGAGAAGGAACCGCAGAATGTTGCAGCTATGGAGAAGTTCAAAGACGTTGGCATCAATGCCATGAGTATCATAGTGGATTCCATAAAATACCACTTGATACCTTACACCTCCCATCTTGACTCATCGAAGAATATGTACGATGCTCTAACAAATCTCTTCTCAGTCAGAAACATTGGACAAGTTATGAGTCTGAAGAATGAGCTCCATGACATGAAGATGAATGATGATGACAGCATAACATCCTACTTTGTAAATATCTCCCAGCTAAGAGATCAACTACAAGCTATTGAAGAGACCACTTCAGAAAAGGAATTGGTGAACATAGTACTCAATGGTCTTCCCAAGACATGGGATGCATTTGCCGCAAGCATGAATACAAGGAAGGAGTACCTGACATTTGAAGAACTTTGGACTTGCTGTGCTCAAGAAGAATCAAGGA